>JAQIXU010001821.1:0-14939 GCA_034701245.1 Strigamia transsilvanica | reverse complement strand
CGGGCCTCGAACAACGCGCGGGGATAAAAAAAATTTTGCAAATAGCGCGCGGGTGCGCTATTTGAGGAAATACGGTATGTCAATTGTACCTGCTGAACCAAAGGCTAAGTGGAATTTTGACTGAGGATTAAATTTTACACAACAAACATTGGCTTTTGCTTCGATGCTAGTTATGGAGTTTTCTAGATTTGTGGCCCATAACTTGACTGAAAATTGTTAAATGATTTTTGAGTTTTTTAATTTGAAATACAGTGTACTCTGTGTCGTCCGGACGTAGCGCTGTCTGGACAGCTCTGAAGTGCGGACAGGTTTGGTAGGACCCAATCGGGGCGGATAAAACTTTTACTGAAGGTCATGGATATAGTGATTAAAAGAATGTATTGGTAAGGGTCCAAGAACATTGAATACTTTTTTGCGGACCCCAGTATTTTATTGCGAATTGTGTAATTTTTTTTAATGCTCTCCAATCCGCACGTGACATTTGTACGGACTAGACAGCGCATACACTCGTCTGACCGGAAATTTTCCGATCGGACAACTTTCTGGGTCCTGTCCCATGTCCGGACCACACAAACTCGCAAATATATATAACCTTTGGCATCATCGGATCCTGATGCAACTAATTTAGTGTCAACGTGATTGAAGTCTACACTCCAACACCTCTTTTCGTGTTCCTGAAACATTTGGATTTTTTGTTTAGTTGAAGCATCCCAAATAGTAACCGTTCCTTCGTAATCACTACTGGCTAACATATTTTTATGATACGAACTCCAACTCACGCAACTGCTCGTAAATAAATAAAAAATTAGACAGAAACGTAATATTTTTAAGCGATTGCCGAACCTTATTTTGGAATTGCAAACCATTTCATTGCACGGGTAATGAATATCAACAATATCGCGGACGACAATTCCATAATCAAAAATCTATTCGTTTAAATATAAAAATTTGAAATAAATATACATTACCGACCCATTTAAGACCTAATTTGAATACTTTAATCTTTTTAGTTACTCCTGCAATGGCAAAAAATTCATTGTCTTTGTCAAATTCAATGCTGCAAAAATAAATCATTAAAAAAATATATTTAATTTGCATTTGAAAGATATAACCGTCTACGCTTACCTCGAAACAATACTGGAACTATTAAACAGATCATTTGTATAATTTAAAGTCGCTAATGACCTCATTGTACTATATCTAGTAAACTTGGCTAAACTTTCCTGAAATTCTTGTAATCCATTGTCAGTGGAATCTGTACAGGAGAAGTAATCATTAAAATTTTATCCAGTCTATAAAATTGTTAATTGCTTACTACTTATATCTAGTTCTTTCGAACGTATGGAAAAATAACATTGCTCCAAATCATCGAAATGTGCGTGCATTCTTTTCTTTCGATTACTGGTACCCGTTTGATGCTCTTGACGTCTCGCACCCTGCAATTAAAAATCGAATTTATCACCAGGTAAAATAGTCGAATGGTTTGAAATAATTTACATTTTTACTGCCATTAAAACCTTCTTGAGTATTACTGGTACAAGGTGAACGATCGTTTGAAGGATTGATAATTAACAATGAATTCTTTTGCCGCGACGATTGTAACTGTGTTTCTACCCGAGCCATATCTTTGTCGATTAATGATATTTCATTTGTTAGTTCTTGCAATTGCTTCGAGTAAAAAAGAAAATAATTTATTATTCATTTCAACAAATATTACTTTGGCTTCCTACTTGACGTTTATGTGCTCGAACATCTTGCAAAAATTCTCGTAGTAATTCTAATTGGGCCAATTTGCAATCCTAAAAATCAATGTTTATTTTTATAACAAGCATAAATGCAAATGTTTAAGTTTTAACTTACAGTTTCTAGTTGTTGTTTCTTATGAGCAAGAAATTCTAGCATACGATTCACATCAGCCAAGTTTATGTTATCTGATTCTTGTGCAAAAAATTCTCGCAATTCTGCTAATCCCTGGTAATTCTAAGTTTTCATCCAAGAAGTTAAAATAATTTTTATACATATTGGCGATTTATTTTTTTACCGTATCCATTTTCATTCGTTTTATTTCAAGTTGTTGCTTATGTTTGAGGATTAGTTCATTTACTAAAGAAAAAAAAACAGAGTAAAAATTTTATATTTTTGTGTAAACACTAATACTTACGTAAAACATTCGGATATATGTGATCTTTGCTTTTAACGACAGAAGTGCACTTCGGACAGCGATTATTTTGATCCAAGCTTCGTTTAATACATTTATAACTACACATAACGCCAACAAAATATATTAAAAAAATCAATTTTGTTTTAAAATAATCTTAAATTTAAACGTCTTACCAAAAACTATGGCCACATTTTGTAATACACGCCTCATCAATTACATTAAAGCAAATCGGACTAAAGAAAAAAAAAATTCAAATAAAAACCCAAAATCAGCGATAACTTTTGTGAAGTCAGTTATCTCATCACAAAACAATAACCCTAAATAACAAACAATTTACCATAAAAAATCGTTGTTCTTATCTTCGTACGAATTGCCCAGCCCATTAAATACAGGCGGATTCGCAAGCGTTCGTTTTCTTGACCATCGGCCTTCACTAGCATCAGCTAGTCCGGACACATTTCCATTTGTGTCAGACATGGGAGAGGTGCAATAGAAATATGTGCACTATTAATTACAGCATGGATTCTGAATAGAGTGAGTTTACGTCTAGAGGATTGTCAAAGTGCATGTACATATATCTAGATTAGATCGACGAACATGTAAACAACACAACTAGCAGCAGCGAAATGATCGCCATTGCCACTTCCAGGTTTGCATACAACACGAGGCGACACTTATATTAGCCTGATGGCAGACAGGATCAAAGGAAATCTATTTTTTGAAATAAGAAAGTCGTAATTATTTTATTGCAATCAGATTTAGCAGCACACGCATGTACTTACACATATAATTACGTTCATTCATTTCTTTAGTGTCCTTAGATTAATAAAAATAAAGGGAAAATTAGTTACAAATATCACCATCAGGGGCTGGCAAAAATAAATGCTTTAATTAGGGATCAATTTTTAATAGCATTTTTTTAAAAACAAATTTTATTTAATGAGTTAATTTTAATTTAAAATAAAAAAATATATATAATACATTAGTTTAAAATTTACGTTTTGATACATGGGTGCGCTATTATTAGGCGGCGTGGAGTGGAGGGTCAAGCAACCAACCGAGGGTATCGGTTATTGGCGTCTTGTTGTCGGGTCAGAAGTGAAAGATACATCAAGAAAGTGATGGCGCCGACGGTAAAACGTGTGTTGGGACTGCATGTTTTACTGACCACGTTGTTGCTCGTCGTTGGACACAATTCGGACGACGACGAGAGTGAATGTCACGACCGGTTTGGAAAAGCAAAACGGTGTATTCCAGAGTTCGTAAACGCGGCGTTTAATGTGCGGGTCGAGGCAACGAGTACTTGCGGGATTGGACAGCCGACAGAATTTTGTGTGCAAACAGGAGTGACAGCCGCACAGAAATACTGCGATATTTGCGACGCTAGGTACTCGAGGACAGGACACGGATCGGAATATCTTACTGATTTTAATAACGGGGATAACTTAACGTGGTGGCAAAGTGAAACGTTATTAGAAGCAAGAAATCGACTCCCAGATACTCATTTTGCTGGCTTATTCATCCCACTCAAAGTTAATTTAACTTTAAGTCTTGGTAAGAATATTCTTTAAATCTCAAGATTTTATTTTATTTTATTTTAACACGCCGTGTTATAGTGTTATTTGAACGCAGGAAATACATTTTTATTAATTTATTTAAAAGTTATTAATTAATATTAAATGATTGTGGGGTTTTCGAGATAGTTTTCGGATGTGATTGCTACGTCGACTTCCAGATGAGATGAGACAAAGGATGAGTTTATGAGTAATAGATTTCGAGTACATTTCCTAAAGATGTGGTGTTAGAAAAGTTGCTCTTGATACGGCATCATCAGTGTTGATGAACTTTGCACCGAGTCAAGTCGAGGAAAATCAAATTCGATACTTCGAATTTAATATTATTTTGAAGATTATCAGTGATTTTTCTAAATTATTCTTATTGGGAAGGTGGTGTTTTTAACGGGCGAAAGTAACCTGCGTTAAAATTGTGGAGTTACAACTCGTCAGTTGTGTATCTTCACGTTTGACATTCCTCGAGTTGCAAATGGTTTTAATTTTTCTACTAATGTTATATAATGATTGAAATGTAATCTGGTGTAATTGGAAACATCGGACATTATGTTCCACGTTATTCTATCTCAGACATCGGCTCGTTTACTATTAGATAGGACGTGCACACGTAAAAATATAAGAAATATTTCTCGATGAATTTTACGAAAATGAAAAAAAAGTTTAGGGTTTTTGGTTTCAACCTTTGAACAATTTTTTCGGCGTTAAGTAACATGTTTCACTGGAGAGTTCAATGGTCTCTGTTGAGTATTCTTGTCGCAAGTGCATCAAAAAATTTGCCCTTTTATCAACACATTTTACAGATGAGGCCTTTGGGGAGAACGATGGAAGATTGATAATCAAAGGGATCGTTTCATTTTATTTGATCAATTTCATGTTTTCGCAACTTTGAAGTGAAATATTTACTTCGTTTCATGCTTTATTACTAGTAAAATAATAAAACGTTCAAAAGTAAACAAATCAACACGTGATTTGTACATTTTATCAAATGTGCTCTGAAAATGGAACACGAGACTTAGTTTGGAATGTTGAGACACTTCCTGTTTTGAATAGCTAAAGACAAGCTATCAGTACTTGGTCCCACGAACATCTCGAATGTTATTTTTAATTTTTTTTAATTTTCTACTTTAGGTAAAAAATTCGATATCACCTACGTTCGATTAAAATTC
This sequence comes from Strigamia transsilvanica, assembly GCA_034701245.1. NCBI lineage: Eukaryota > Metazoa > Arthropoda > Chilopoda > Geophilomorpha > Linotaeniidae > Strigamia > Strigamia transsilvanica. Next base: position 10,041 of record JAQIXU010001821.1, on the reverse strand, counting down.
TACTCACCGAGGCCTGAAAGTTTCGCGATATATAAAAGAACGGATGAAGATTCGGATTGGGTGCCATATCAATATTACAGGTTGGTTTTGGAGGATATTGTTTTTTTATAAATAAATTTAAATATGTGTATATTTGTTTTGCAGCGGTACCTGTCGTGATACTTACAGTCGGCCAGATTTATCTCACGTTTTAACCGACGATGAAACTCAACCTCTTTGCACATCAGATTATAGTGACATATCGCCTCTTACTGGAGGAAATGTAGCTTTTAGTACCCTGGAAGGCCGGCCATCTGCAAATAATTTTGAAAACAGTAAAGTTTTGCAGGTAAGTAACTCGGAAAAAAATATTTTTAAATTAAAAATCAGAAATATCAAATTTAAAAACAAGTTCAAGTTCGGATTGTGGAAATCTCTTAGCACTAATATTTTCTTAGGAATGGGTAACGGCCACTGACATACGAATTACATTGGATAGGCTTAACATGTTCGGCGACGAAGTTTTCGGGGATCCTAAAGTTCTAAAATCTTACTTCTATGCAGTGTCTGACTTGGCTGTTGGTGGCAGGTACTTAAAAGATAACATTGAGACGAAAAGGGTAACCCAAACTCACTTTTTCCGATAATTTAAAAAAAAATTAAAGTCGGACATTTGATTTACGGGTTGCTTTTAATTTTAAATAAAATAATGATACGTTTATTCGATTAAATCTTTTCTGCTAGATGTAAATGTAATGGTCATGCTCGGCACTGCATCAGTCCTCATGGTAATCGTTTGTATTGCCAATGTGAGCACAACACTGACGGTGTGGATTGCCAAAAATGTCTTCCCTTTTACAACGATAAACCCTGGCAACCTGCTAACGGAACTCACGCTAATATATGCGAACGTATGTCTTTTATATTTTCTTTATTTTTTTTAATAAATAAATTTGATGAAATATGTAACAAATGGAAAAACAGGTTTTTTGTTTTTTTTTTAATTGGAAATTTTTAATTAGAAATAAGTAATTACTTACTGTTTAACAGTTGGTAACGATTTGTTGCGTCTGCCATTTGTTTTTGATGGTTAAATAATTTGTTTGAAGTGACAACCATTGAAAGCCATTGAAAGCATTATTTCAGTTTTCCTTAAAATGGGGGTATCCTTTTATGGATCTAGAGACAGGGTGTGGTTCCATGTATTAAAAACACCTGTTAAGAAAGAGGACTAGAATTCTCGTTTCAAGCAAATTAAATTTAATTATTGATTAAATTCCATTTGATTAATTGAAAAAGAAAATTAACTTATTGATTTTTCTTAAATTTAAAATTGCCCAGCATAAAAAAAAATTTAATACAAAAAAAAATCCTGCCTAATTAGAATATTAGATTCATTTCCTTGTTTGGATTGGTGTAATGTGCAAGGTGTTGTTTTAACGCTTTCAATTCTGCAGCATGGGAAAAGCTTTAACAAATGTCCGTGTGATTGTTTTTGTGTTAATAACTTGTGTCGGTGCATCAGTTGATAGAGATCAACACTCGTCCAGGCGGTATAGTATCAATAGTAAGTACTGAATGAATGAATTTGTAATTTTTTACAAGACTTTTTTTTTTGGTTGATATTTGGGGACCATTAAATAATCTTGCAAGTGATTTTTATTTTATTTTTCAGCTTGCAATTGTTCTGGGAGATCAAATCGGTGCGATTTCAATGCGACGCTATTTGAATTGACTCATGGTCGCACTGGTGGTTATTGTTCTAATTGTACTGGAGATTTTAGCGGTCCAAATTGCGAAGTCTGTCGTACGAATTACTATTTACGCTCAGATGGAATCTGCGTTCCTTGCGAATGCAATGAAATGGGTAACGAAATTAAAAACTAAAATAAAACACAATGAAAAAGTGTGAAGTTAATAATAATAAAAATTATTTCGTAGGATCCCACAGTTTACAGTGCAATTCTTTCGGTCAGTGCCAATGTAAACCGGGCGTTACTGGAGAAAAATGTGATCGATGCGAAGCGAATTATTACGATTATAATTTTCAAGGTTGCAGGTTAGTTTATATATCCGTTTGGAAGTCAACACTCGTGCGATAGTGACCATTTTTTTTTATAGGTCGTGTAATTGCGATCTCTCTGGAAGTCTTGGGAATGCGCCAAATTGTGACACCGCATACGGTATATGCTCGTGTAAAGAAAATGTGGAAGGCCAACGATGTGAAAGGTGACTCGGTATTTGTCATTACAATTGAAGCAGGACTGTATGAAATTGTTGTTTCCTTCAGTTGCAAACTTGGTTACTTCAACTTGGATCTTGAAAATGATTTTGGTTGCACGCCATGTTTCTGCTACGGTCATTCTTCCGTCTGCCACAGTGCACATGGCTATTCCAAAGTGCAAGTAGAAACATTATTTAACCGAGGTTACATTTATTTATTGTTTTTTAATCTGTTTGTTGTTTAAATAAATGATTTGTCGTTTTATGTGTAGATGCTGAACAGTGGACAGCGAGAGATCAGCACGATGCATCGGTGTTGATGCAGTATAATGCGAACGTGCAAAACATTGCAGTTTCCGCACCAATACATGGGACTGCGTATTTTGTAGCGCCGAGTAAATAACTGAGAATGACGATATGAAAGCGGAACTAAATTAACATATTCGAATTTTTTTTTTTTAGAGCAATTTCTAGGCGATCAACGAGGCGCTTACAATCAATTTTTCTCGTTTGATTTTCGCATAAATCGAGATGATCCCAGAGCATCGGTTGAAGACATTGTATTAGAAGGTGTTGGACTCCAAATTAGACAACCAATATTTGGTCAAGGAAATCCATTGCCAAGTTCTCAAAATCAAGTAATCGATTCTGTTGCTGAATTTAATTCATTTTAACTTTATTTCCACATTTGTTTGTTAGAATTTTAAATTTCGTCTGCACGAGCACGCAAACTACGGCTGGAATCCAACTCTTTCAGCACGTGATTTTATGAGTGTACTCTCCAACTTAAGTGCGATAAGAATAAGGGCAACTTACAGCCAGGATGGTAGTGTTCCGAGCGATTTATTTTCAAATTGAAATGTGATTACGGCGAAATGTTCTCGTTTAGGTGTGGGCTTTTTGGATAATGCTAAATTGGAAACGACTCAACGTGTCGGATATGGCAGTGAAGCAAAATGGATCGAAAGATGTATCTGTAACGAGGGGTATTTAGGCCAATTTTGTGAGTCGTGCGCGCCCGGTTACCACCACGACCCTCCCGGAGAAGATCCATTTGCCCGTTGTGTTCCGTGCAGTTGTCACGGCCACGCAGACATTTGCGACGATGCAACTGGTCAGGAAATTTAATTGCAACACGAATGTTTCGTTAATCTCGTCATTTTATAGGTCGTTGCGTGTGTCGCCATAACACTGCTGGTGATCATTGCGAAAGATGTGCACGAGGTTACTACGGCAACGCATTGACGGGCAATGATGACGATTGCCAGCCGTGTCCGTGCCCCAATCGGGGGTCTTGCGTCGCTTTGGGCAATTATGAAATCGCTTGCTTGGAGTGTCCAGAAGGTTACGGAGGTATGTTGTGAAATGTTCTCAATCTGTCGATCTCGGGTTAATGCTTAATCGTTTTTACCCTTGAAAGGACACGTATGTGATGTGTGTACGGATGGTTACTTCGGTGACCCCACAGGGAGATATGGACCTCAAAGTGCGTGTCAAAAGTGCGATTGTAATGCCAATGTGGATCCAAATGCTGTCGGATATTGCAACAAGTATAAATTATGAATAGTTTTTTGTACAATTTCGAATTTAAATGTTTATTGTCTTTTTCTTTAGGACGACTGGGGAATGTGTCAAGTGTATTTACAACACTGCAGGGTCTCGCTGTGAGAAGTGTCTGCCGGGTTATTTCGGCGATGCTTTAACAATTCCTAAAGGAGATTGCAAACGTAATACTGAAAAGATTTTCATTTTTTCTTTAAAATTGAACATATTGAGTAATCGTTTTTCTTCTTCTTTTTTTGTTACAGCTTGTAAATGTAATTATCTTGGAAGTCAAACTCACGGGTATGGTCCTGTTTATTGTGACAGCTTGACTGGTCAATGTGAATGTAAATCAAACGTTCGCGGATTCGAATGCGACCAATGCTTCGATGGTTATTGGAATTTGAACAGCGGAAATGGTTGCGAACACTGTAATTGCGACTCGATTGGTTCCACAAATCATAGCTGTGATGTGTCTACTGGTCAATGCACTTGCCAACCGGGCGTTACGGGTCGACACTGTGATGAGTGTGCGAATTATAATTTTGCATTCTCCTCAAAAGGATGTACTGGTTAGTACATCTAAAATTAAAATTTTGTACATGATTATTAATCTCATTTGTTTCAGCTTGTGAGTGCGATGCCGTTGGTTCTTTATCGCTCCAGTGTGAGGATGCAAATGGACAATGTCAATGTCGAGAGTTTGTGGAAGGTCGACGATGCGACAGATGCAAAGAGAATCGATACGACAAACATGCTGGGTGCATCAGTGAGCATCGTTCTCTCGATGTTGTTATTGTTTAATGTAGTTAACTAAGAGAGATTTTTTTGTAACGTTTTACAGAATGTCCAGATTGCTATAATCTCATTCAAGTTGCTGTGGACAACCACAGGTCTAAATTGTTCGAGCTGCGCGAACTTTTAGAAAATATCGAAAAAAATCCTGAACTTATTGAAGATTTGGACTTCGAAAAGAAGATGAAGGACGTGATGCTTCGTATTGACATTTTGGTTCGCGATGCGGAAAATGCTGGAGGTCGAATTTGTTAATTCTATGATTGTGGTAACGGAACTAGACAAGCTTTATATGTCTTTTTTAGGCGATGACAAAAATGTACTCAAGAAAATTGAAGAGCTTCATGATCGATTAAAACCTTTGAAGGTGACGCTTCGTGAAATTACCGACAAAGTTGACTATGCAAATGTGAGGTCCAAAGAAGGGGTTGCAAACATTACAATTGCGGAAGAAATAATTCAAAAAATCAGAGAGGATCTTCTGAATGCGCAGAAAAATGTGCGGGAAGATGGTGCGATTGCTTTGGAAAAGGCAAAAGAAAGATCGGAGAAGTTTGGACAGCAGTCTGATAGAATGTCTCAAATTGCCAGTGAAGCGCGCCAAGAAGCTGATAGGTAAATTTTACAATTGTGGCGTCGCGGTATGGTGGAAAATAACTCATGTTTGCTTACAGGCAAGAAATGGAGGCGATAAATATCGATGTAATTGCTAAACAAGCGTTAAACACTTCTCAAGAAGCGTATAAAATTGCGAGCGATGCTCTAGCGCAACAACGCTCAACTGGAGCAGATATTTACAAGTTGCGACAGGAGTAAGTGAGTTCACTCAAGGCAATTTTTTGTTTTTAACATTCCAAATTATTTTATAGTTTATTGGAAACTGAAAAGTTGATGCGTCAAACAAAAGAAATGGCGAAAGAAGCTTTAAAGATGGCAATATCATCTTACGATGATGCACTGAGCACGTATTCAGACGCGCAGGGATTGATATTGCCAGACAACGATGTGGATTTGATGAAGAAAACTGCGAATGAAATCACGGAGGAGGTATGGTGTTTTTTAAATTTGTATTATTTCTCTCTGGATTGCCTTTAGTAATGTTTATTTTAGGCTAAAATGATTCAAGATGAGGCTGACAAATTGATGGGAAAACATAGAGAAGTAATTGACAAATTAAGACGAGAAATGGATGAAGCAGAAGAATTACTGGCTAAAGGAGAAGATCAACAACAAGTAAATTAGATACTGGTCAACAAGTGTTTTAAGTAATTGTGCGCAATGTTTATTTTTGTTCAGATCACAGATGGACTTTTGGCTCAAGTGCATAATGCTTTAGAAGTGGCAAAAGAGGCTGTTAAGGATGGAGACGAAACACTTAAAAGAGCGAACGAAACATTGCAACTTTTGCTTAGTAAGCTCAGATTCAATTATTAGTATTGCTTAAATTCTGCAATTTGTTTTGTTTACTTTTTCTTCTTTCTAAGAATTTGATACAATTGTGCGAGAAAGTAAATTACAAGCGAAGGAAGCATTAAGGAAAATTCCGGAAATACAAGAGCTCATTGAGCAAGCAGAAAAGAAAACTCAGAAAGCGAAAGGATCCTTGACCGGGGCCCAAAACGATGCATCCGGCGCGCTAGAAATTGCTCTGGAAGCTTTGCGAATTGCGGAACAAGCTTCAGAAGTAATTTTTACTTCGAAAGAAAAAGGCAACGGTATAAATAAGTTATTAAATTTATATTAGGACGCCACAAAAATAAGAAAAGAGGCGGAGGAAACCAAACAAAAAGCAAATGTCTTACGAGATCTTGCTGAAGAATTAGCTAAAAAAGTGGCTGATACGACGGAACAGCTTCAATCGTTACACGAGCAAGCAGAGAGTGATAGAGCTCTGGCAGAAAAGGTACGATGTTGTATCAAAGACGTAAAAATTTACAATTTGATGAGATTTTGAAATATTTAAATTCCAGGCATTAGAAGGCGCTAATGAAGCTAAACAAAACGCTGAACAAGCTTCGCGTAAAGTGAAGGAATCATTAAATGCAGTTAATGAAATTCTCAATATCCTCGGTAAATTCAAATAGATTATTTGAAATAATTTAATCTAAGTAATTGTTTTGTTTTTGTACAGCTAAGGCAGATGACATAGACACGAATCAACTCAACGAATTGGAGCGAAAGTTGAAAGCGGCCGAATTAGAAATGGAAACTTCTGGAATTGAACAGCGCATGAAAGAATTGGAAGAGGCGAAATTCTTGCAGGCTAAATGGGTTCGAGATTACGAAGAAGAAGTGAAGAAACTGCGAATTGAAGTGGCCAACATTAAACTCATCAGCGATTCACTGCCGGATAAATGCTACAAACGTGTACAATTAGAACCTCCAGAGACAACTTAATAAGTAAAACGAACAAACTGGAAATGGGTGAACAAAAAACATCTTATCTTATATCTAATTTTTAATTTTGTAATTAATTTGGTTCCTAAAGCAAATTATTTTTGATAATTTAGTTAGTTCTATTATTTAGCGAGTATTAATAATACATATTAGTTCTACCAATAGTCTTTTGGTATGGTCACTTAACGTAAAGTTGATTCGGTGTAATAAGCTCATTGCTTATGCAAGATTTTACTTAAAGTTGTCTTCAAAAAACTTATTCTTGAAGAATATCGAACGGTGCTATTAATAAATATAATGCATTTATTTCCAGTGTATATTTTATACGATTTTTATTTACTATTATTATTATTATTTTTGTTAACCTTTATAGTTTTTTTTTTAAAAATATTTCTCATAAACGTTTTGAGATAATTTACGTTATGTTGCTTTTAATTTCCCTAGTTATTCCAAAATGAAATTGTGTAATTAAAACATGGACTTTATCCGTGCCATAGTGGCCTTTGTTAATGAGCCCGTTTCATTAAGACAAATCAAACTAAACCTCATGTTGCTATTTCTTTTCTAATGATTTGTATAGATAACTTGTTGAATTAAATTCTTTTTCCATGAAAACAAATACTTAAATTATTAACCTGCATCTGCACAGGGGCGCCTTTATACCACTTGAGTGCGACTTCGAGGCCCCTATTTTTTGATACTGTTTACAATTAAAAACTAAGATTTTTTAAAACCAATTTGAATGCACCTAATGAAATTTGTTCAACTGTATTAAAAACGCCGCATGGAAAACCAATCATAGGTGAAAATTAAAAAATATAAAAAGATTGTTTTTAAAATAATAAAATAAATTTAAAAAAGTAAGAATAACAACTATGACCAAGTGCGACGTCGCGCTTAAAATACAGAGTACTAGATGTATTTCCAAAGGCGTCGTTGCACTTGGTCATGTCGCGTTTCCATACGGGATAAAAATTCTTGTGCAAGTTGCACACCAATAAAAATTGCACGTGGTGCATTTTTTAGAATATTGTGAATACTCGTTTTATCACTATCATGTCAAGCATCTCTTGGGTTGAAAATCGCACTGGATGCAGATGCATACCAAATGACTATTTTGGGCCAATGGAAGAAATTAGTTGGTTTCATCGACGTATGATTAATTGACCCTAACGTTTTTTTTATTTTTTCCATTGGCCAGGATTTGAAATATTCCATGTTGTTTACTTATTTGTTTATTATTTATTTATTATTGATTATTACAATAGCTTTTTCAGATCACGTGGTCAATGAATCGCACCAACTCCTGTCAATAGCCCAAAATAGTCAGGTGGTTTACATCGTACGCGATTTTATACACGTGTAATGGACCATTTGCGTCCCAAACAGGCATTCTTTGAAGTGAAATTCGTGAAAATCTCGATTTTTCGAGTGAAACAGCCACTTTTGGTCGTGGAAATTGTGAAAATGGACCATTTTTGACCCATTTTCTCTCATTATCTCTGCAACGGTGCTAGATGTGCAAATTCCGACAACCTCCAATCGATGACGACGGAAATGATCCATTCGACGTTGTCACGGCAAGTTTATTCACCGAGATTGTAAGTAAAAACTTTGCTAACACTTATATTTGTGTGATTGCATTCGAATCCGAGGAAGAACCGTGCAAATACGGGGTGTAGGATCTTGCGCTTCAATATTCTGTGATCTATGATCAAATCGATTTCCGCGACTTGATCAGGGGCGTATTTGCGCCTAGGACCTCCAAACTTTAGGGCCATCAAAATAATAATAATAAAAAAAGCGATTGGCGTTTGTGGCTGATAAACTGAGTTTTCCAACACAATTTTGCGTGGAAAAACTGTATCAAGAAGGAATTAACTCATTTGTTGGATTGTTTTGATGGTAATTAGTGCCAAATTGTAATTCAGTTAATTAATTTGTTTGTTTATTCACCAGATGCACCAGATGGCAACAGTGAGCAGGAAGTTGATCTTTTTCCGGCGCTCTTTCTTGGAATTTTCCACCGTGTCGTGTGATTGGCTATGCTAATTGGTTTACGTTGGTTTCCCCGCATTGCATTATTCGTTTTCACTTTGGCCATTAGTGACTTGGTCTTTGCAGCGGAGCCACGTTGAGTTTAGGTGAGTTGTTTACTTTTCTAGTCTTCTATTTAACACTGTCTCTTTTCTTTTTCTTTTATTAGCGTTTAATTCCTTCTAAATTTATTTATACTTTCAGGTTTATTGAACGGGCGTTTCAATTTCGTTGTCACACGGACGACTGGTAATTTCATGTTTAATTTTTGAGTTTTTATTTCACTTTTTTTCTCATTTTCTTTTTGTTTCAGGTCGTGCCAGGAATATTTCATCCACGAGCGGGACGACCGAAGGGTAACACTTTGTCTCGTCTGTATTGTGTGTCGGGTGTTTGGGAATGCGGTGCGCTGTTTCCTAAGTTTTTTTACTTTGGAAATACTGCATCGTGTTCTTAAACACTCGAGACGCGATTAAGACAAGTTGAAGTGTTGCTTTTCGGTTGCCCCGCTCGTGGATTTTATAAATGCTAGACGCCTCGTTTCAGCCTATCTTCATTTTGTGAAAAATTTATATCCTCCTGTATATTTTATAAATGAATAAAGATGATTTTTATTATTTACTTTTGGACTTAAAATGCTTTTTTGTGCAGAAAAGAAGATAGAATAATTTTTTATCTATTAAAAAAACTTTATTTAAAAGACTTTAAAAACATTACAAATAAATTTGAGCAAATGAAAACTTAGAAATTTTTTTAAAAAACCATTAAAACATTTTTTTTTTCAATTTATTAAAACAAAAATTTTTATTATAAAATCATTAAAACATGGTATTCTGTAGTCCAATGGTGGGAGTCTTCACCGATGAAGTCTGAAATCAAAATTTAAAATTATTTAAAAAAAAAAGTAAAATGCCAAATACGAACGACAAAAAATTCATTAATGCAACTCGTACAACGAAATATATAAAATAGAACGAGAAAAAACAGGAAAATTCGCGCGAGGGACCATAAAGAGCGCTAACAAATGCATGCACAAGTGAAACATGGAACAAAACGAGCGAACAAAGC
>JAQIXU010001820.1:0-14948 GCA_034701245.1 Strigamia transsilvanica | reverse complement strand
GAGCAATTCGGCTTGCACACTTTATCAAACACATAAACCTTTCCCTAAAAAACCAATCAATAAAAGCGATTAAATTAAATACCCCGTACAAACCCCCCAATTAGGGTTTCTTTATTCTCGAGACAAATAAGTCCACTACTCCCGGCAAATCGGTACTATGAGTACTAAAATTTTCAAAGCAAAAATCGACATTTTACTCCCAAAATCGAAGTATTTAGACTAAAAATCGATGTTTTTAGCTCACAAATCATTTTAGATCAATTATTGGCCTATAAAAAGTCCATTTTTGGACTCAAAATGTCGATTTGGACAAAAATTCGACGGTTTTTGCCCCAAAAATCGACATTTTAGACCAAAATCGATATTTTAGACCCATGTAACTTCGTAATGACGATTCTTGACTTATAAGAAGTCAATTTTTGGGCTAAAAACATCTATTTAGACAAAAATTCGACGGTTTTTGCCTCCAAAATTGACATTTTAGACCAAAAATCGATATTTTAGACCCATGTAACTTCATAATGACGATTCTTGACTTATAAAAAGTCAATTTTTGGGCTAAAAACGTCGGTTTTTGGTCTAAAATGTTAATTTTTGTAGCAAAATCCGTCCCATTTTTTGTCTAAATCGACGTTTTTAGTCCAAAAATGGACATTTTATAGACCAATAATCTCATGAAGACGTTAAATTGATCAAAAATGTCCATTTTTTGGCTAAAACTGTCGATATTTTATCTAAAATCGACTTTTTATACACCAATAATCCCCATTACCACGGTACATCGGTCTAAAATATGTTTATTTTTGTCGCTAAAACCATCGATACCGTTTATTTCTTCTAATATCCCAGTATTCGGGACCCCCCATTAACCCCACCCCCACATAAAAAAAAAAATCAAAACAAAAAAAAAAAATCCAATCGAAAATACATCATTTCTGTTTTCCATTTTTACATCAAAAAACAAACAACAAAACACCAAAACAACAAAAAACAAATAAAATCTCGTTATGACATCATGGGTGTGTCACATTTTCCAAGCACAAAAAAAAAAAACCAAAAATCCAAAACCAAAAAAAAAACCAAATAATCTTCGATGCTCACCATTTTCTAAATAACCGAAAAAAGAAAAGAAAAAAAAAAAAACAAGCAAAAAATTAAAAACTGAAAAACGAAAAATCGCGACCGGTTCGTTCTCCTTACCCCGATCGAAATACATTCTTCGGTCCCCGGTGGAAATTTCACAATAAATTTACTCCCGGTCCTTTCCTCGTTGTCGTTCAAAGGCCGGAATCGGCACACGACTTTAATGTTGCATTCTGCGCCCGGGTCGGCCATTTCGATATTCGGAGCGAAAAACTGAAATACGAAGGCAGATCGTCAGCAAATCAATTGCGATTCAAGACACTATTAAAGCAGCACAAAATGGCCGCCATGTTTTTCTTCATAGAAAATGAATGTGTCCGGCGAATGTCGAGTTCATGCCGAATTGAATTAGTTTGGGAGGATTTTTCGCTCTCTGTGGATGCAACACTGTTCACTCTAGCACGGATATTTGGGCGATCGTCGCTGTGGTTATGCCAAAGTCCAAATACACAAGCGGTTTCCAACATCGATCAGCAGCGAGAACTTATGCTGACATTTTTCGCTCGCGATGCATCATGGGATAGGCCCAGCTGCGACATGACGTCACGGATGATGTCGATGTGGGTGATGCAGGGAAGAAGGACGCAGTTATGGCTATTTTTGTTGGGGAATGTTTTGGTTTTTTCGTGTTTTTGGGGTTTTGGGGGGTAGTTTGGATTAAAGGTTTTGGTTTTGGGTTTTTTTGTTGGGTGGAATTTTGTTTTTTGTTGATTTAATTACGGTTTTGTTGTTTTTTTTTTAAAAAAAAAAGAAGAATTTTTCATGGTTTGGACGTAGTTAGTCGAGCGATTCTGCAGTGCGTCGTTGACTCGGACGAGGTCGCTGACCGAGTTTAAATGTTAGAAAATTTCAACCTAAACATCCATTTCATGCGTTTATGCTTTAATAAATACAAACAAACACTGCCGAAATAAATATAAAACATTTTTCCAGTCCCACTTTAAGTCGCTCAAACTTGACAATAACGAAAACATTTCAAAATTAAATTAAATTACTAAAACGAATTAGATTAAAAACGAACTTGAAATTCTTACGCAATCATCCAATATCAACATCAAATTCCAAGCAAACAAATCAAATTCCCAAAGAAAGAAAGAAAAAAAAAAAATCTCAACAAGGCGGCCATTTTTTTTTTAGTTACAAAACCGTTCTCAAGGTCTTAATTTAATATTTATACACAAAAAAACAACCCTAATCTAATCTTATAAATTTATAATGGTAGTATCTCTTTATTAATACTTGACAGGGGGGTCAGCCAGCAAAAACGGCGAAGAAATAAAGACCATTGACGACTTTTTGCCATAAAATATTAACCAAAATTGATTTTTTATTTATTTATTTCCGTCTTGTTTCGTAATACACAAAAATTCAGAAATATTTACACATTTTAATCAAATCCAAGATGGATTAACAACATTTCGTATAAAACGTTTCGCTGTACGGCGTCGTTGAATTGATGAACGGATCGACAACAAATTCGACTAAACACGAACCGTTACTCGGAAAACATGGCGCGTGTTCTAATTCGAATAGAATTATTACGTTTTCACTCGGGTACGCTTTCAGGAATGATCTCGGAACGTAAAGAGTGCTTTGTGGGCCCACGATTGGCCAATAACGACCCAGATTGAAACCGTTTATGAAGACGATGCCCTGGAAATAGAAAAATGAAATTAATTTCAAAGTGATGTTCGTTTTGGTTTTGAATTACTTTGTGCCAGTGAGTGACGTCTAAGAAAGAGTCGATTGGAAAGTAACCGCCAAGTGGGGCGGTGAACGTGCCTTTGTATATGGCGGGGGTGTATGATTGACGTTTCGGTAAATATCGTGTTGTGTCCAAGAGCGAGTCAAAGTCGGAGTTGTTGAATGGTAATGATGTGATTGTCCAGTTGGTTAGTGTTTTTCCGCCTAGTGTCACGTTGGATAACAAACCCTGAGTAAAAAGTAAACAAATGAAATTTGATTGACTATTTTTTTTTTTGCGTACTGTAAAGCTCTGAATAAGCGATTGGTGTTTTAATTTTTTTTAGATTTTTCCTACTCTGGTTTGCCCACTGGGGTCTGTTTGGACCAAGGCAGTTATTTGAGCTTGGTATTTAATTAGAAGTAAATTAATTTTTTTGTTGGTTTTTCATTGATTTTTTTGCTTATTCATCGATTTTTGTGATTTTTCAGATCTTTGTGATTTTTCATTGATATTTTTTGCTTATTTATTGATTTTTTAGGTTTTTCATTGATTTTTGTGACTTTTCATTGGTTTTTCATTGATTTTTGTGACTTTTCATTGATTTTTCATTGTTTTTTGTGACTTTTCATTGATTTTTGTGACTTTTCGTTGATTTTTCATTGATTTTAGTGACTTTTCATTGATTTTAGTGACTTTTCAGTGATTTTAGTGACTTTTCATTGATTTTTCATTGATTTTTTTGCTTTTTCATTGATTTTTGTGACTTTTCATTGATTTATCATTGATTTTAGTGACTTTTCATTGATTTTAGTGACTTTTCATTGATTTTTCATTGATTTTTTTGCTTTTTCATTGATTTTTGTGATTTTTTTTTATACTTTTTTAAATATTTTTTAGGCCCCCCGCGCTTAATTTGACCCAGAATATATTCCAAAAACTGCTAGTGATCCCCGGGTGCTTAAATGGGCACAGGCCACTCCACGAACCAGGCCACAATTCAGAGCTTTACGATATCTCAATTTTTTCTTCCACCTTTTGATCTGCCAATCCACCGCCGAAACAAACACGACCCATATTTTCGACGAAAATCGAAAGCTTTTCGCCATTTTGGATTTTTATAGGCAACGTTGAAATACTGTCTTGCCGGCTCAAAATACCCACAGAAACCTAAAAATAAATAAACAAAATAAATAAAATAAATAAAATAAATTCAAATCTTCTAAATTAATTATAAAACGAAATTTACTTCTTCGACAAAAACAATAGCTCGGTCGTGAACTAATTTGATTTCTAAAACCACAGGGTCCATGAATTGCCCGGAAACAACGGTCTCGTACAACACAAATCCATAAGCCTGTTAAATAAATCAATTTTTTTTAAATTAAAATTTGAAGTAAAATAAATTTTTACAATTTTCTAACTTGTCCCAACGATTCAAACGTCACGGGGTAATCACTATTCAACGGTTCCCGCGAGCGTAAATCAGTCAAAACATCAAAAAGAGATCCAATCTGAATATAACAACAACAATTAGCAAAATTTTCAATTCGTAAATAAGTTAATCATCGTACCGGGTTCATTTGAACGATTCCGTACGGATATTTCGGTATTGGATTTGGTGCCGGACCTGGTGGCAACTTAACGTACTAAAAAACGAAATAAATAAAATAAAAACGAAGAAATTTTATTGAAAAAAATTCATAGTTACCATAGAAAGAACATTTCTAATGGCAAAATATTTATGAGTCAAATCCCCACACTCGGAAATCGGAGCGTTGTAGTCGTACGACGTTGGCACGGCGTTATAATTCGGTTGCAAATTGGCGCCATTAGTGAAACCAAAATTCGTTCCTCCGTGAAACATGTATCTAAACATAAAAAAAAATAACAAAACGTCGCAATAAATTATTATTTTTTAATTCCATACATGTTAACGGAAGCGTTTTTCCACAAAATCGCATTCAACGTGATGACCATTGGAAATACGGACGGATTTGCGTGCGGGTAACCCCAATGGTCCAACCAACCGGGATAAAATTCCGAATTAATTAATGGTCCTTTTGGTTGATGGTTTCGTTGAACTCGAAAAGCATTTGTTATGTTTGTTCCTAAAGAAAATTTTTAAAAAATCAATAAACAATCAATAAAAAACGTCAAAATCAAATTTTTTGCGTTTTACCAGGTCCGAAATCAACGGTTGCGTAAACTCCTTCAATTTTTCCACATTTCATGTAACCGTCTCCGGCGCCGTCGGTAGTAAACAAAATGACATCATCGCCTAAAAGCGACCGATGCAGATCACGTAAATGAGACGTGTATTCGAAATCGCATGCGGGGAAACTGCCGTATTCATTTTCCACCTTGAAAATAAATAATTTAACGATCCAAATATTAATTTCTTAATTTTTTTTCCTACTTGAACTAAAATTATGGGTCCACCATTTGCATACAAGTATGGTTTGACCATGGGCATGACTTTGGAAAACCATTTATCGACATATTTGATGTAACCTAAGATAAATTATAAAGAATAAATGATGAAATTTCATAAAATAAACATCATTTAGCTTCCCTACTTGGGTCTTTCGTGCGTAGCGCCATGTTGGGATTTTTTTGCAACAACCAAAATGGTAAACCACCCTAAAAATTGCAATAAAAATCAAGAAAATACATCTTTAACAGCTTTTTTTGCACGTTTACCATGTCTCTTTCAGCGTCTATATACGGCCCCGGTCTTAAAATCACTAACAAGCCCATTTTCTGCGCGAGTTTGATAAAACTAACCAAATCCAAATTATCGCTGAAATCATATTGGCCTGGAAAAGGTTCGTGTTGACTCCAGTCGATATACCTAAAAAAAAAAAAAACTAAAATCACCAATCCAAAAACTAAAAAATCATATCATTACGTTTGAACGGCATTCAAACCGGCATAAACCATCCTCTCCATCCGATCCAACCAGTAAATTCTCGGCACACGGAAATAATGCATCGACCCCGAGATGTACCGAAACGGGCGGCCATCTTTTAAAAACTGATCGTTTTCGTAGTCAATAACGAACGATCTCTTATCCAAAACCTACCAAAAAAAACCAATTCCTCTTTACCCAACACAAATAAAACAAATATCTACATTCTTACCGCGTGCAACGAGTGAAAACTAAGCGCAAAAACACACGCAATTGCAACCAAAGTCGACATTTTGTTGCTGATGTCTGTACAGTAAACGAGATAAAAATAAACAGATTACACCAACAAATCTTATCAAAAACGAGTTTATTTATGAAATAAATACAGTTTTCCGATTTAATCACGAGTTTAAATACAAATGACGACAAACTTGAGATATTGGTATATCACTTTCGTGTTTAATTTCCCGATTAATGTCGCAAAATCGACTGTAATCGTCCTGTACCGCGCTAATCGAGTTCAAAGATGGCGTGATTATCATGTTGTAGCCGGGTAACATGCAATACACGAGTGTAATCGTCGCGGTGCTTATGAATACGGGCACGGCGATGGCCCAGTATTTTTGCGGCCAGTATGTTAGGCCGATCGAGTGTAGCCATTCGTCCGGGACGAAGGCCCAAGTGAGGTATAAGATGAGTACGGTTAGTGTACTCAGGTACATGACAAATCCATATACACTTCGGTCTGGAAGTGGAGCTGGGGAATGTTTGTTCATTTTGGTTTTGGGGTTGGGATCACCTTTGGTTTTTTTGTTATTTTCCGAAGTGTTCGAGGGTTTTGATGACTAGGTTTAGGTGGTCGAAGAAGGAGTTGACTGAGACGCGCAGTGAGCGGGTTTCCTTGGCGGTGAATTCGCTAGTTTTGGAAAATAAAATGGAGTTAGAATTTTTGGTTTTGAAATTGCGGTAGCGGCGGAACGACTCGTCAGTTGTTTGGTAAATTTAGTTGTTTTGGTTTGGATTGATTTTTGATAGATTTGAATAAGTTGCGGCTAATTTGGTATGTTTGTGACTAAGTTAGCGAGATTTTCGAAAAATCAGAGAAGTTTTCGAAAAATCAGAGAAATTTTCGAAAATTCAGAGAAGTTTTCGAAAATTCAAAGAAGTTTTCGAAAAATCAGAAAAGTTTTCGAAAAATCAGAGAATTTTCGAAAAATCAGAGAATTTTTGAAAAATCAGAGAATTTTTGAAAAATCAGAGAATTTTCGAAAAATCAAAGAAGTTTTCGAAAAATCAATAATAAAAATTTCGAAAAATCAAAGACATTTTCGAAAAACTAAAAGAGATTTTTAAAAAATAAAAGAAATTTCGAAAAATCAAAAAATTTGAGAAATCTTCGATACATTTCGACAAAATTTGATAAAGTTTCAACAAAATAAATTTTTGATAAACTTCGAAAAATTTCGACAAATGTTCCATACATTTCGACAAACTTTAACAAATCTCTGAAAATAATTCCACTTTCTGAGCATGTCGTTCCGCCACTCGATTAGAAATTACGTGTGCAAATTATTCTTATTCCGTGACAAAATCCTCGTGACTCCACCACGCTTCAATTCGCAATCGACTTTCAACGTATTAAACGCTATCTCAGCGCCTCTTTCGTCCGGAAACGGCACATCGAGCGATCTAAAACCAATAAAAAAATCAACCAAAACCAACCACAACAAACCAAACAAACAAATACCTACAAACTAACCGAATCCTCCATTTCCACCATTACTTCCTCCCACGTTGCACCGCCGGAACTACCCTCAAACTAGGAAAAACCAATCCACGACAAATCCCAATGACGCACGCCCCATCCTAATCCAACCACCATTCAGACCTTTCATGACGCACACACTCCCAACCGGTTACTCCATAAATAGATCCAACGAACCAGACATGACACATCCTCTTGATTCAGCGATTGTCTTAACCGAGTGACCCTGTGGAAGTTTTCTCATATGTTGCTGCTTTCTAATCAATCGTAATTACCAATCCCGTTACAGAGAGGCGATTATCGCGCATAACCAAACAATTTGAAATGGGAATTTTATTTGCTAAAATATGGAGTCTGTTTACGAACGAAGGTGAGATCGACACGGCTTTGTCAATCAATTGCCAGCTGATTGCAATTCCCTAACGTCAAATTTGGACCACAAAAATCAACTCGACCGTACAATTTGACCTAAAAACGGCCGAAAATCGCGCACAAACGTTGTGGAATTTAATTTTCTTTAATCTAATTAATTAAGAACAAGGCTGCTCTTGTTTCGAAACCATTTTGGTTTTTTTTTGTGAGGTTTTTGAATTTTTTTTTGAATTTTTTGTTTCTTTTTCAGAACATAAAATCGTCATAGTCGGGTTGGATAATGCAGGGAAGACGACCATTTTGTATCAATTGTACGTTGGTTTTATTTTATTTACGTAAGTCGTTTTGTTTTATTATTATTATTATTTTTTTTTGTAGTTTGATGAATGAGGTTGTTCATACATCTCCAACAATAGGCAGCAATGTTGAGGAAGTGGTTTGGAAGAATATACATTTTATTATGTGGGATATTGGTGGCCAGGAATCTTTACGAGCTGCTTGGAATACTTATTATAGTAACACAGAAGTGCGTCGGTGTTTGTTTGGTTTTTTGGTGGTTTTTTTGGTTTTTTAATATTTTTTTTTTGGTTTTTTTTTTTAGTTTGTAATTTTAGTTATAGATAGCACGGATAGAGAAAGGCTTTCGATATCTAAAGAAGAATTGTACAAAATGCTCGCTCATGATGTAAATATTTGGGTTTTTTGAATTTGAAAAAATATTTTTAGGATTTGTTTTTGAGATTTTTTTGAAATATTTCGAATTATTTTGAATTATTTTAAAATATTTTGAAATATTTTGAATTATTTTGAAATATTTCGAATTATTTTGGATTATTTCGAATTCTTTTGGATTATTTCGAATTATTTTGAATTATTACGAAAAATTTTGAATTAATACGAAATAGTTTGAAATATATTGGAATATATTGAATATATAGAAATATTTTGAAATATATTGAAATATATTGAATTACATACGAAATATTTTGAATTATTAGTATTACGAATATTTTGAATTACTAGAATTACGAAACATTTTGAATTACTAGTTTTACGAAATATTTTGAAATATAACTTTTACTTTTTTTTATTTAAAATTTGCATTTTTTTGTTATTTTGGAACAGGATCTGCATAAAGCAGCTGTGCTAATTTTTGCAAATAAACAGGATTTGAAAGGATCAATGACGGCGGCGGAAATATCCCAACAGCTGAATTTGACGTCTATTAAATCGCACCGATGGCAGATTCAATCATGTTGTGCCCTAACCGGAGAAGGGTATTTCCAATTTCCATCTTCCCTCATCTTTAACAAAACAAAAAATAATTATTAAAAAAAAAAAAATTGAAAAATCCGAAAAATTCCAGAAATAACTTAATCCGGCTATACAAAACCCATAAAAATGGATACCGTCTACATTTCACATTGTTTAGTGACACCCATCTAACATTTTATCACTTTTATACATTTTTCTTTAGATTATATCAAGGCCTAGAATGGATTTGCTGCCAACTCAAGAATAAATGAAAATTGTGCGCGACAAAATTAATTTAAAATTTCCGGGACAATCTATAATTTTTAACCGACATAAGACGAAAGCAAGAAAAGAATTTCACACACGTGACTATAAATAAAACGAGTCTGAAGCGTTCACAGCGTTCACGATTCATAAAACATCATTTCCTCAGCAATGAAACAACATTCCACAGTCTTTCTCGAAGATTCGTTGCCATCATCACACATCCAATGCTCATATGGACCTTAAACAAACAAAAATTTCTTGCTAAGTGTTTTGTACGTTAATGCAACGTTGATTGATCTCTCAAGGATAAATGAAAAAAAAAAAAAAATCTGAAACAAAAATTTGCATTTTTTATTATTTTTTTTCTTTGATTTGTTTTTATTGGATTTTATTTGCTTGTAAATCAAGACTCTTCCAGTGTTTAAACTTCCAAACCAGAAATCGGTTGTGGATCTGAAATTCGTTATCGAAAACAGCGTAAATTTGTCGATGTTTCATAATTTATTTATCATGTGTATATTTATTGTTTTAAGGGGTGCCTTTTACCGAAAATAATTGTTTTTTAAATAAATCATGAATTTAATTGTCATTGAAAACCAGAAATAAATTTGTCTTGATATTAAATCGTGTTTTTATTTCACATTTGTCGTATAAGTCGCTTTTGGAGTTCAAAATCGTTAGTTAGTGCGCATTGTTGTTGACAGATATCGCCACCATATTGGATTTTTTTGTTTTGTTTACACTTTCTTTGCATAAGCATGCCGGACTTTTAAATTGTCATTTTCAAGTCGGAAGGAGACTTTGAAATTTTCGGATAATCTGTTTATTAAGTTTTTCGATATAATTGTGCTAAAAAAAATATATTGAATTCGCCCGCTGCTGTTTGCTTTTGCTTGATTTGTGTCAAAAATGGCGTCGTCCGAGATGTCGGTTGGTGATCGCAGTAAGTCAAATTTTCCCATTTTTTCCCAACTTCCACCGCCGATCGGACGAAATATCGTCGTCCGATTAATAACTTAAGCCCCTACGATCGTATCGGGGAAGTTCGATCGGATGGAAGTGCCGAACTTTTTAAATTTCCGACTATTTTCATTCAATTTTTTTGTTTTTTATTTCAGAAATAGAAGATGGAAAATCGGAAATAATTCTAGAACGATTGCGGAACAAAGCGAGCCATATGAAACCTTGGACGGAAACCATAAAGGCCTACAGATTAGCCTTATTGGTATAAAATTTTATCGTTTAATTGGTTAAATTTACCCAAAAAATCGTTTAATTTTCAGGATAAACGTTACTCAGTTGATAATGCCGATCGACTGCAGATGCAAAAATGCTTAGATACGTTGCAAAAATCAATAAAAGGTTGCGAAAAGTACTTTTAAACATAGAAAAATACTAAAATTCAAATACATTTGTGTAGTGACATCATTACAAGCCATGGTGGAACGGCTAGAAAGCATTACTCGACAATTGAGGTAATTAAAGGCGCGAAAAATAGAAAATATTTTGATATCTCTGTTCCATGTCATCACAACGTAATGTGTGCATGTTTTTCTTTTTCTCTTTACTAAAGAAAAAGAAATTTTGATGATTGCAGCCTTAAGTTCACTGCAGGACCAAACGGCACTGATTGTTTCATCAGTTCAGATATGTTTTATGTAGAAGTTTTACTCGAAATGAATGGTAGTGTTAAAGATGTGAAAATAGCTCATCACGGGGACCCAGTTGTGAGTGTTTTTCCAAATTTTAACCTTCTAAAATGCATTAATTTATGCTTTTTATCCGTTTGTTTAGAGTTGTGCGGAACTTACTCAGGTTTTAAGGTTAAAATTTGTCGATTTTGACGATTTTTTGCATTGAAATGATTTAATTTTTGATTATTTTCGTTCTTAGAGCTGGTGATTTTACTGAATTTACATCTCATTTGGAAGGCCTGACGTCGATTTATCAATTAAATGCGGACAAGTAATTAATTAATTGAATTTAATGACTACAAAATGATTTTTATTTTATTTTATTTGTTTAGGAAGCAAAAAAGCAAAGCTTATTTAGCGTTACAAGCTCTTGAAACCGATTTGAGCATGTTGGCACAATTACAAACGTAATTTTTTTTCACTTTGATTAAATTTGTTATTGTGACACTTAATTGTGACATTTATTAATAGTTCAATTATTGAGACTAGCAATTTAGTTCACAAGTCACCCGTAGGGATTTTACAACTGAGGAAAGGAGGACATCCGATGAAATTAACGTATTTTATTTCGCCGTATGATTTATTGGATATGGAAACGAAATCATCAATTCCACTTACCGTCGACAGTAAATAGAAAGAATAAATAAATTGTAGAGAATGAATAATTAATTGGAATTTTTTATTTTCAGCTGTTGTTGAACGACAGTTGGGTCAATACGTGACCGTTTGTATCGAAAGCTCCACATCTCATAAGTTGCAAACTCAATCTTTAATGTCAATTACTAGAACTAATGATGGTAAAAGGTAAAATGTGAAAAAAGCAGGCGGTTTACCGATTTCTCGGCATCTTGGCCAAATATCGGTGTTTTAGAGAAATTTTTTATCAATTTTTTGGCCTTAAATCATCAATTTTTGGGCTAAAATCATCAATTTTTGAGCTAAAATCATCAATTTTTGAGCTAAAAACATCAATTTTTGGGCTAAAAACATCAATTTTTTGTCTAAAATGTCAATTTTGGTCTAAAATACCAATATTTGAGCTAAGAATGTCGGTTTTTGCTTTAAATATGTTGACTTCTGATTTAAAAATGTCGATTTTTGATCTAAAACATTAATTTTTATTTCATTAATTAATTAACTAATTTTGTTTTGTTATTGTTTTAGTTTGCCATCGTTTGCAGCGCCGAGTAATCTGAATAGTACAACATTACCGGCGAATTTTGTATTGAAACTTGCTTCGCCAATGCCGATAGCGACCGCTTTAGTCAAGAAAATTCAAGCTGTCACTTGCATCGAATGTGCAGATATGAGTTCTAGTCAACCGTTACTTTCATTAATTACGCAATTAGCATCGAAAGGAGAAATGGATTGCAATAACAACAAGGGCTTATTTGTGGTGAGTTTGTTTAGCAAATTCATCACAATTGCGTGCTGAAATGGTTTGGTTTTTTTAGGTTTTGCCTGATCAACATCACTGTTACTTTTTAAATGGAGCTGCTGATTTACAGGGGGCGATGGTGTCCTCCATTCCGTTCACACATCCAACTCACGTACCTCAGATTTTAGTTTTTTTAAGGCAACAGATGCTGTTTAACGTATTGATTAGTAGTTGTATTCGAACTGGGAGTAAACAAGGTAATAACGCGCAGTGGTGCGACAAATAATGCAGCGGGTCTCTTAACAATCATCAGGAGGGATCGATTTTGATAGAAATTTTGAAATTCGAGTTTAAATTCGACAAATGTTTTAGAAATTTCGACTAATTAGTGAAATATTTGTTGAATGTCGACAAATTTTTCATGAATTTCCTCAAATTGGTGAAAGATCGATAAATTTTGGACAAATTTGCGATATATTTGTTGAATATCGACAAATTTTTCATGAATTTCGGCCAGTTTTTCATGAATTTTGGCCAATTTTAGATAAATTTCGACAAATTTGCGAAATATTTGTTAAATAGCAAAGTTTTTTTTAAAAAAACACACAATAATAGTAAATTTTCAAAAATGGCCACCTTGCACTTGTTACACCACTGATACTCATACCAATCATATACTTAACAAAAATTTCAACTGAAGATCTAGAAACTGCGCTCATGTTTGAAGTAACCGCTTTATCCTGGCTTCACGTGAGTGTATCATTCGAACACCCACTAGAAGAATCCATGTCCACAGGTACTTAACCAAACACCAAATAAAACCTCCAAAATTCCATCCCAATCATTCCATTCCAGCCGAATTCGACCTATCCGACATCACAAACGTCAAATGCATGATGCAGAGCACACGGCCCTACAAATTCACTAATTAACATACAATACGCACTGGGTGCATTCATAAAGTCGTTTAAACGTGTTTAAATATTTTACACCGGTCTAAATGTCAAATTTGACATGTAAAATCTTCTTTTAATCATTGCGATTAATTGTTTGCACAGATTTCACAATTTCTGATTCTGACTACCGGTATCTTATCTTCCCAACTGAATTTCGTAGAGTGCAATTCAACCTCCCGAAGTGTGATGGCATGTCTAGAAATGATAGAAAACTGGTTTTCACAAGTTGCCAAGTGAGATGGAGTTTTTGGGTCCTTGGAATCTCATTTTTACTTGTTCGTTTACCAGTTTCTTCCATCGTTCTTCAGGGAAAACCAAAACCAAGAACCAAAATTTCTGTCTCTGTACATACGACTCTTTTGGTGCAAAACAGAAGACAGAAACATGGCTACCGATGGATGTGCGCGCGATTATTTTTTTTTTGGCTTTTGCTCTTCTCGAGTTGCAGTGCAGCCTACGTCGTGCTCTTCATTAACTCAAAATTAACTCAACTGAAAATGTTTTTTAATTATGTTTATTGCATTTTAATTTTTACTATTTTTTTATTCTTGTTAGCTGAACACTTTAAAAAATTTTCTTTTAATAGAAACGGAAATTGTTGTAACAAACTTTCCATAAGCATACAATTTCAAATGTCAAATTCATCAATAAACAAATATATCAATTCAATGAAATAATTTTATCAATCGGAAGCAGATTAGGGTTTTCCATCAATAAACTCCCCCCTTGAGTTTCACTGCACACCATTCCGCGCTCAGGCAGTTTAGAAATTGCCTGAGCGCGGAATGGTGTGCCGTCGATAATTCCGCGCTTAGGCAGTTTAAAAATTGCCTGAGCGCGGAATGGCAATTTCCAAACCGCGGCTAATTATTCCGCGCTAATTACCAATTCCCAAAAAAGAGTGTTGGCCAAATGAAAAACATCTATTGCTCATTTATGAACTGACAACAAATGATGTCATAAAATCACCTGCTGCTATGGACTACTCATAAATGATGTCATCACATGAAAAAAAAGTGAATATCGATATTTTTTTTAACACTATTAGTAACACATCAAGGCAGGTGGTGGGTGCGCAATGCATCATGGGGCTGGCTCAAAACTCTTATGGTCTGTGGCTCTTATATTTACACTACTTTTCAATTTCCTCTGAAATTCATAAACAAACAAGTTATCAATTTCAAATAAAATCAAACAAAAGTCATCAATTTCAAATAAAATCAAACAAAAGTCATCAATTTCAAATAAAATCAAACAAAAGTCATCAATTTTAATTCATAAACATATATCATCAATTGTAAATCATAAACATATACCACCAATTATAATTCATAAACAAATATCAACAATTTTAACTCATAAACAAATATCAACAATTTTAACTCATAAACAAATATCATCAATTTTAACTCATAAACAAATATCATCAATTTTAACTAATAAACAAATACAGTCCGCGACAAAAAGATAAGTGCGCCCCATTTTTTTTAATTTCTCTGCAATGAATGCATGTAGAAACTTCAA
>JAQIXU010001819.1:0-14948 GCA_034701245.1 Strigamia transsilvanica | reverse complement strand
TTGTATTTGACCCACATTCGAACTCACTCCCACATATTTTCAGTGTCCAATCGGGAGTTCACCTCTCCCCCTTTTTTTAAACCCTATTGTCCATTTTCGGCCAATAGAAACTCATGTATAAACATTCTTTACCTGTTAAACCAAGAATAAATCAGTGTTAAATTGTCAACCTTACCTGTTGGTCGTGTCTTTGTGATTTTCTGCGCGATTATCTAGCACTCGTCAAAACCGCGACTGGTTTTGACCGATTTCGAACGATTTAAACCGACTTTTGAACGAATTTACGATTGCAAGAGGCGATGCTCTTGCTGATGCGAATAATTGGACTTTTGTAAACCTGAACTCGCGGTATTTGATATTCAAATTGGTGCCGAAACTCGGGAAACTTTGAGCCGGAGTGAACAAAGGACCTGTGAGTTTTTACAAAATTTTGATAATAATGGAAGATCTAGACAAATTGAAGCGCCAGCGCACGACCGCGCGAAACGCGTGCACTCGGCTAACAAATGCAACGGACGCGTTGTTGAACGAGCAGCCGATCGACCTGAAGAAGTTGAACCGCCACAAGGCCCAATTGTTGGCGAAAAAAGAGATTTTAGCCAATCTTGACGATAAGATTTGCAGCCTGATCGACGATGATACGGAGGCCACGACGGACCAGGAACTGGCCGATGTTTATCAAGAATGGGTAATCGACCAAGTGGAGGATCTTGCCCAATGCGTGGACGAGGTGCGGAAGAAGGAGATTGACCAGTTGAGCCAAGCGACGGTCGCAACCAACCAGGCGAAACTGGAGGAAGCCATCGCCGCACAAATGCAACTTAATCAACAGGCCATAACTGCACAAATCGCCGCGCAAATGCAAGTGCGCATACCACCACCAGCACTACCAATCGTGGCCGACGAGTACCGGGACGGTGGATCTATCAAACTACCCATGATAAGGATGAATAAGTATGGTGGCGACCCCACCAAATGGTTCGAGTTTTGGTCCGGTTTCGGTCCGGTTTTGAAGTTGGCGTAGAGAACAATAACAAGCTCAAACCTAAGGCTAAGTTAGTATATTTGAAAACCCTGCTAGAAGGACCAGCGGCCAGCGTGATTGCTGGTTTGGCGCCGACCGACGCCAATTATGACACGGCCAAAACTTTACTGCTTAATAGATTTGGCAGAAAGAGCGTTGTGATAAACGCTCACCTGCGTGCACTTGAACGGGTGCAACCAATAAAAAAGTACAACGATCTTGTGGGACTTCGCAAATTGCACGACGACTTCGAGTTGCACGTGCGCAGCTTGGAGAACTTGGAGGTGCAAGTTTCAACTTTCGGTGCACTGCTGAGTCCGAAATTAATGGCGGCGATCCCGGACGTCATCGCAAATGGATTTGCCCAAAACGATGATGATGACGAAAACGACATTAAAGCGTTCTTGATTTATTTAGACAGGCAGATCGGACTGAGAGAAAGGACCGCGGACGCTAACGGCTACCACAAGGACGTTTCTACAGAGGAGAAGAAGAATCTTAAGACTGTAAACAACAAGGATTGCGAATGGTCCAAAAAGAAGGTTGCTGTGCCAGCGGTTTCGGCCATGACTGTGAGTTCTTTAGACTGTCTGTTTTGTGAAATTTCGGAGCACACCACAGACTCTTGCCCGTTACCACCACACAAGCGCAGGAGAAACTGCATGCGTGCCGGACGTTGTTTCCTCTGCTTGGACAAAAAGCATCGAGTGACCAGCTGCAAGAGTAAGACATTTTGTGGCAAGTGCAGCCGAAAGCATCATACCGCGCTACACGAAGATGACGACGACGAGGAGGCTCAAGTGACCGCCATGGTCGAACATGATTCAGATTTGTTTTTCCAGGTCATGATGGTCAGCGTAGAGTCCAGCCACAAGCGCAAAACTGTCCAATGCTTTTTCGATAGTGGCAGCCATCGCACGTTCATCACGGAGAAGCTAGCCAGCAAGTTAAACGCACAAGAAATAGGTCAGAAACAGATGAATCTCGTGCCCTTTGGCGAGACCACGCCGAAGACGACCACGAGAAAACAGGTGTGAGTCGTTCTGAAGGATCGAAACGGCGGCGACGATTCGATCGAAATACACGCCGTTGTGGTGCCATGGATCACGGACGATTTCATCAATAGCCAACCGGACAGTCAAAAGCTCTTGAGGACGTGTCAAGAGGTCACGCAAATGTTAGGAGAAGCTAACATGAAGCTTACCAAATGGATCTCAAATGCCGAGCCCGTGCGAGAAGCGATAGTTGACGAGACCAACCGGCAGAAGACGGTGACCAAAGTGTTGGGGTTGGTTTGGGGCTTGGAAGACGACAGTTTTTCCCTAGAGACTGGAGAATTGATGGAGTTGAGTATTTCTACGGAGGAAACCAAGCGTCAGGTTATCAAACTCGTGGCAAGTGTTTTTGACCCATTAGGGTTTTGTGCGCCATTCACGGTGATTGGCAAATTAATATTTCAAAGTCTATGGAGACTAGGAACAAAGTGGGATGAAACTTTGCCAGAAGAAGCAGTTCGACAGTGGAGGAATTGGAAACAACAAATTTCCATTCTAAAAGAAATCAAAGTGCCGCGATGGATTGGACTTGGGGCGAACAATGAGATTACGAAATTACATGTAGTTTATGATGCAAGTCCACTGGCCTATGGTGTCGTTGCATACCTAAAGGTCAGTGGCGAGCGTAATAATGTTGTTTCTTTTCTTTTATCTAAATCAAGGATCGCGCCGGTCAAGACGGTTACACTTCCGCGACTGATATTGTTAGGGGCGCTATTGGCTTCGAGACTGACGAAAAGACTTACGAGACTGCCCGAGCACCGCACGATTTGTTGGACAGACTCCACAATAGTGCTGGCGTGGATCACCAACCACAAAACGCGAGCTGACCAGTTCGTAAACCGACGAATAAAGGAAATTTGTCAAAACGCGCCAGAAGCAGAATGGCGACACGTGCCCGGCAAAGAAAACCCCGCGGACTTGCTGACCCGAGGACTGGACGCGAGGAGTTTGGTGGACAATCAAACGTGGTGGACGGGCCCCGAGTGGCTGAAGTGACGTGACGCGGAGTGGCCAGGAGTGATCGACGAGCCCATTGTTGACGACGATGGGACCGAGGAAACCGTCAACGTGATCAATGACGGTCAAGGAGAAAGGAAATCGATCTTGGACCCAGAGGACTACGGCAATTGGACGAAGTTATTACGAGTGACCGGTTGGGTGAGAAGATACGTTACAAACTTAAAAAATAAAATTAGGAACGGCACTCTGCTGACCATTGATGAAATAACTGCGGCCGAAAAGCACTGGATTCGAGAGGTGCAGCGAGTGCACTACGCTCCAGAAATTCAAGCGATGCGGATGGGTCACGAGCACGCCAAGACTTCAATATTGGGGCAGATAGACTGTGTCTTGGACGAAAGCGGATTACTGCAAGTGCGAACTCTTGTCGACTGGAGCGGGCTGAACCAAGAAACGAAGGGACCGTAGGTGCTGCACAACAAACATCATCTCACCAAGCTGATTGTCCGACACTCACACGAAAAAGTGTTCCACGGGGGTTTAAGCGATACTTTGGCGGAAACTCGGACAAGATTTTGGATTCCGCATGCGCGGAGTTGTGTAAAAAGATTAATACGCGAATGTTTTATTTGTAGACGCGTGCAGGGGCGACCTATGCGCCAAACAGAAGCGCCACTGCCCCTCGATCGGGCCAAACGAGCTGAACCATTCCAGGTGGTGGGAATCGACTTCGCGGGGCCATTATATCAACGAACGGGACAAAAGAGCTACATTGTCGTTTTTACTTGTGCCATGACGCGAGCAATTCACCTGGAATTGGTAACAACGATGAACACTGAGGATTTTATAATGTCATTACGCAGGTTTTTTGCGAGAAGAGGTGTGTCGACAATCATCTATTTGGACAACGCAAAAACCTTCAAGCGGGCCGATGCCGAGCTGCGAGTTCTTCTAAACGGCGTTCGCAGGGGAAGTTTAAACGATTACCTAGTCAACCAGCGCATTGAGTGGAAGTTCATCGTAGAACGGGCTGCCTGGTGGGGAGGATTCTGGGAGCGCATGGTCCGCACCATCAAAACGTGTCTAAAGAAGATTTTGGGCAGGAGGGTCCTGACGTTCGAGGAATTATGCACGACCCTGTGTGAAGTGGAAGCGATGGTCAATTCGCGGCCTATTTCATATGTCTACGGCGACGCACGTGAACGAGAACCATTAACCCCCTCCCATTTTCTCGTAGGAAAGCGAATCATAACACTTCCCAGCCCACATCAGCTCGAGAGAAGACGATTGGACGTCCATGCGGTGGGACTGCTGAAGAGATGGCAGTTACGTGAGCGGCTGATCAAACAAATTTGGACGCGATGGCATCGCGAGTATCTCACGGAATTGCGCGTGTTCAAGACTACACACATTCAGACCGAACTAAAAGTGGAAGACGTGGTGCTAATCCAAGACGAAAACCAACCAAGATCGGGGTGGATAATGGGACAGGTCGCGCAAGTTTTTCCAGGACGCGATGGAGAGGTGAGGTCGTGTGAAATTCGCCTCGCAACTGGAAAGAAATTACGACGTCCCGTCCAGAGATCGTGTCTTTTACAAGCACACGACGATCTTATGTCGTCAAGAAGAATGACTGGGCCCCCCCAATGTGAAAATTGAAGAATTTTAAAAGTGAAATATGGAAAAAAACCAATTGTTTTAAGAGTTTTATGAAAATGTGTTATTTGTACGAAAATTGTGTTGTTTAATAAGCAATGAGTTATTTGCTAAGATTTGACTGTTCAAACATTGACCCACATTTGTATTTGACCCACACTCAAACACACTCCCCCATATTTTCAGTGTCCAATCGGGAGTTCACCTCTCCCCCTTTTTTAATCCCTATTGTCCATTTTTGGCCAATAGAAACTCATGTATAAACATTCTTTTGCTTTTAAACTTAGAATAAACCAGTGTTAAATTTTCAACCTTACCTGCTGGTCGTGTCTTGTGATTTCTGCGCGATTATCTAGCACTCGTCTAAACCGCGACTGGTTTAGACCGATTTCGAACGATTTGAACCGATTTTTGAACGAATTACGATTGCAAGAGGCGACGCTCTTGCTGATGCGAACGATTGGAACTTTGTAAAACTGAACTCGCGGTATTTGATATTCAAATATTATGTTTGAAAAGTATTTATTAAATAATCAAAATAAATAAGTAAAAAGCATTTTTTGGTTTTTATTCATTTCATTTAAATTATTTGCACTCTTCTTATGTGTTTATTCCAACTACACACGTGGACGTCCTTGATCGTTTTCGCGCACAGCAAGAAATAGCCAGATTGGGAGCAATACAGTTATTGTTGAATTAGCACAAGCGCAACCAGATGCAAATGTGTTAAAGAAATTAAAAAACCAATTAAATGCTAAATTAACAATTAACAATTAACAATTAACAATTAACAATTAAATGAGCTTGATGAAAAAGTGTCACCACTCATTGTAACAAAAGTAGACTTACAAAAAGAGGAGGAAGACAATAGTGAAGAATACCGCGAAAAAATCATTGATGCACTCAGCGGGGTCTCAAACTAGACGTATTAATGCCACCTCCAGCAGCGGCAGTCGTGCGTGGACTAAAAGTAAGTGATAAAAATTAAACTGCCGCAGTAGAACTCTTGAACAATCGTTTTGGGAGAAAAGAATTGATTGTAAATGCTCATTCGCAAACGTTGATGAAACTCGAGCCAGTGAAACGAGTCAGCGACCTCGAAACATTGAGAAAATTGTACGACACGTGCGAGATGCATGTCAGTAACCTCGAGAATGATGGAATAGAAACCACCATGATTGGTGTTATGTTGTGTCCTTTGTTGCGTGCAGCAGTTCCAGACGTGATCGCTTTGGACTTTTCGCGGAAAAACAGTGATAATACCCCCGATCTAACGGCGGAATACGTGAAAGTGAGATTGCTCCAGAAATCACTACGTCGAGAGAAGAAAAGAACAACTGCAGCATTCAGCTCGAGAACAGGAAATCCAGGACGTGCTCACCGCAATGAAGGTAACGACTCACCGCAAATAAAATGCCACAGGTGCCAAAAGCTTGGCCACAAACAAGCGGAAAATCTGACATTGCGTCTGATCACATTGCTAATCCTTTCTTTACATTTACAGACACGATTCGGGATGATGGCGACATTTTGGCGCCGACAATTGCTGATGTTGCAAATGCTGAGGACATTATTGAGATCATCGTCCCTGATGCATCAACTGTAACCGGTGACATAATAGATTTGATTATCGACTCGAGGGACGATGCAGCAGCATTCAAAATCACACCACAGGAAAGCCGACCACGACGCAACTGCGGGCCTCCGAGGCATTTGGCGGACAATTACGTTTTTTATACGGCAATGGAACAATGCGGGGACGATCCCAACTCGTATAGTGAAGCGATGCAACGTCCTGATGCGGACGAATGGAAGCAGGCAGTGTTGCTTGAATTAGACTCGCTGGGAGCTGGGAACTGGTTGACCTACTACCGGGACGAAAACCCATCACTTGTCGCTGGGTGTTTCGCATCAAACAAACAGCAGATGGAAGCATTGAGCGCTACAAAGCGCGTTTGGTAGCGTGCGGGGCTCGCAGGTTAATGGCATTGACTATGACAAGACATTCTCGCCGGTGGTCAAGTATACAAACTTGCAACTCCTTTTAGCAATGGCTGCCGCAAACGGATGGGATATTGATTAAATGGATGCAGTGACAGATTTTCTGCACGGACAACTAAAGGAAGAAATCTACATGCAGCTGCCGGAGGGTCTCAGTCAGCAACTTGGTGGCATAGTTAAATATTGTCGCTTGAGGAAGGCGCTGTATGGACTCAACCAGGCTGGACGGGCGTGGTACGAGCTCTTGATTGAAATTGGTTCAACGCGCTTGGTATTTGACATTTGTGTTTATTTTTTGTAATTGTTGCTGTTTATTTCAGTGACTTGCTTATTTTCTCTAGCGATTCGGCGATGAAGAACCGGATAAAAGGTGAACTTTTGTCTAAATTCGACATGAAGGAATTCGGTGAAGCCCACTACTGTCTCAGAATCAAATTTTCCAGAGACCGGAAACATTGAACCATCAGTTTGTATCTGTCAGAGTGCATCAAACAGGTTTTAAAACGTTTTGGGCTACCAGATTGCAAGGCGGTCTCAACACCAACAGACCCAGGCTCGAAACTCACCAACTTAATGGCGCCGAAAACTGCTACAGAAAGGGCGGAAATGACCTAGATACCACACCAGGAAGCAGTAGGAAGTCTGCTGTATGCAACACAGGCAACAAGGCCAGACATCGCGCAAGCTGTGGGAGTGGTTAGTAAATTTAATTATAAGTTTGGACCACTACATTGGATTGCAGTAAAGCGGATCATGTAATATTTGCAAGGAACAATCAACTTGAAACTGGTTTACGGAACTTCGAAAAGTTCAACGGTCATTGGCTATACAGACGCCGATCACGCCGGATGCCTGGACACGAGAAGGTCGACAACCGGATATGTTTTTATGGCAGCTGGTGGAGCTATCAGCTGGTCCAGCAAATAACAGCCGATGATTGCGGAATCAACCACAGAAGCAGAGTATACAGCTTTATTGATGGCTTCAAAAGAGGCCGTTTGGCTGCGACGAGCCATTCAGGAATTGAAGCTCAACAAGTGTAAGAACCCCATAGTTGTTCACTTGGACAACCAGAGCGCCCTTAACTTGTCCAAGAATACCGTCTATCATTCAAGGACAAAGCATATAGACATTAAGCAGGATTTCATTCGAGAAGTTATCAAAAACGGCCACGTTACAGTGAAGTTCATTGGTACACAGGAAATGATTGCGAATGTCCTAACCAAAGGACTGGCAAAGGAAAAACATCAATGGTGTACAGGGACAATGGGATTGTCAAATTCGTTTAAATAATTTCTTTTATATACAATATTTTGAAACTGTTTTTTATTGTATGTTTACATAATGCCATCAAAGAGTGAGAGTATTGTGGGATTCTGTATTCTTTAACGGTACTACTTCCGGTTTCACGCCAACGCACGCACATTGTCCTTTTACTCAACATCCACACCAATCCGTACATATTCATCAAAGCAACACCAATAATTGCATTATTTTGTTTGAAAGTCAGAAAAAACTGAATTTTTTGTGAAAAGTGATTGTTTAGGAATTTGACCCATTTATTCGTTTACCCATATTGTGAACTTTCTCTACCCCTTTTTTGTGTGTCCAATCAAGAGCTTATCACTCCCCCCTTTTTTAAGCGCTATTGTGTCTTTCTGACCAATAGAATCTGTTGATCTTGCATTTTTGTCTAAAACTTTGAATAAAGAATCAGTGTTAACTTTGAAACCATAGATTGTGGCTGCACGTGCATTTCTTTGTGCCAAAACTTAGCATTCTTAAAACTGCAACGAGTTTCATTCGAGTTGAACAATTGAAATACAAGAGGCGACAGACACTCTTGTTGAAAACAAACCACTAAACCATTTTGACAAAGTAACTTACAGTTTAACAATCTTTAAATTGGTGCTGAAACCCGAGAACCATTGAACCCGGACTGAAAACTGAATAAAGGAAACTATGAGTGTTGAAATATTTCGTGTTAATAATGGAAGATTTCAACAAGTTAAAGCGACAACGCAGAACTATGAGTACCGCGTGCACGAGACTGACCAACGCGACGGACGGACTACTCATCGTGGACCCAGTCGACGTGCAAAAATAGTTTTTCAATTGAAACAAGCGAATTGGTGGAACTGTATCTTTCAGGGAAAGAAACAAAAAGTCAAGTTATCAAACTTGTGGCCAGCGTTTTCAATCCGTTTGGATTTTGTGCGCCATTTACCGTAACTAGCAAATTAATTTTTCAGAGTCTGTGGAGATTGGGGACTAAGTGGGACGAGACCTTGCCTACGGAAGAAGCTGAGAGGTGGAAAGATTGGAAACGACAAATTCCAATTTTAAAACAGATCAAAGTGCCCCGGTGGATTGGACTTGGAGAGAACAATATAATTTTTGAGATACATTTGTTTTGTGACGCGAGTCCACTGGCCTACAAGTATAGTAAAGTCGCATACTTGAAAGTCAGTGGAGAGAGTGATAACCTTGTTTCTTTTATTTTATCTAAATCTAGGATCGCGCCGGTCAAAACAGTGACTCTTCCACAACTTAAGTGTGCAGCGTTATCGTGCATTACGCTTCCCCTGCACACACACTGGGATGACTGCACATCCCAATGAAATTGTTTTTGGTTTGGAACCATCATTTGGACACAGAGTAGAAGAGAGTCCAAACGTGGTGCCAGAGTTTCTCCAGGAATTGCCAGCGAAGCCGTCGTAACACGATCATGTCCACAAGCCATCAGGTGGCTTATCTGGCGTGACATTCAGAACCACCATGGTGCACTTCTCAGGTATTTTTCTGCAGAAACCCAAATTAGGGATAAAGAAAACAAGAGTAAAAGCAAAACTGATGAAAAAAAATAATAGTTTTTATTTCTGAACTAAACCAGAATGTTTTTTGCACTTGGCCAGGTCAGAAAACCAGAAAAAGTTTTTGTAAAATTGGAGTGTTCACTCCATTCGTCAATTCTGACCATTGAGAATTTATAACGCGCTGCGTTCAGCGCCCCCTATTTGTAAAACCTTTGAATAAACAGTTATGCTAATTCCTAACTAAGCAATGGCTGCTTTTTTATGCACACACACAAAATCCAACGCCATCAACTCAAGAAACACAATAATTGGCGACGAGGAGGGATAATTCCAACAACCCACATCCAGATGCTGTTTGGTATCAAGATTTTTTGTGATTTTTTAAACTTTTGATAACTTTTTTGAACTTTTGATGACTTTTTTGCACGTTTTTCGACCCATTGCTGACCACGCGGCCCACGAGTAGGCCTAGTCGCTGAGTCTTCAACTTCACGCGTTTTTGTGCTTGCCTGATCACTTTTGCCATCAAAATGTCGACTTTCAGGGGCGCACCACGTGAATACGACCCAGCAGACGATTGGGACTTATATTGCATGCGTATGTCGAGCATTTTTGCGTGCAACAAGATCACCGATGACGTGGAGAAAGTGCATACACTGCTGGCATACGTTGGCATGCCTACTTTCTAGCAACTGGTAGCATTGACCGCTCCACGACTGCCGGCGGACTGCAAAACGAGCAGGCACTCACTCTCAAAGCCGGTCTTACGTTTGCGACCGACGCAACCAAAGCACGCACCGGAGTCATAATCATCGCGCGGATGCGGCGCCGCTCATCCTGGATCCTGCTCAGCCGACTGAGGCCGACCTCCATGATGATGACCGCGTCCGACTGATAATGCGTGCGCTGGCCAAACTGTCGCTGAAAAACGAGAACGCACACTTCGGTGTGAACCTTTCACCTTTTTATAGAAGAATAAAGGGTAAAAAAGAACTCCTCCCAGACCTTGGACGATTGCAGAGGAAATCCACATTGCTAATTACCTTACTGACAACCCTTATTTAGGAAAAGATCAGGTAATTAAAATTCATTTATGTGAATTAAATTATGATTATTTATGAATTTGTTCTTATATTGTAGGCAAAAGAAACACTTGCTACTTACAAGCGGCGGATGGTAGATGATCTACAATTCCAGAATTTAGATGCAATGCAGTTAAAAAATAAAGGCATTGGGATGCGTAAAAAGTACAATGAATTGGTGAAGTGGATCAATCAAACAGGCCAAAGATCAATGTATGAACGGACATTTGAAGGTGAATAAAATTTTATTCATTTATTCATTCATTTATTTAATTATTTATTTTCTATTTTTTCAGCAAGAGTAAAAGGAAAATGTCACTTCTTTTACATCCTGCATGAAAGATTCGGACCAAGTCAAGCATCACATACGTCATACCAGAGGGCTGATGGTGAAGTCGTAATTCTAGAAGTTATTATTATTATTATTATTATTATTTCACAATATTGTAAAAAGATAGCATTGTATATAGCCAATTTTGGCAATGGAAATTCATTCACTTATTTCAAAACATTTTTTGAGTTCGGTGTCAAAGTCAAAACAGACTTCATTTGATTTTGTATAAATTGGTTTAATTTTCGTTTTTGAAATATTGCTGTTTTTCGGCCAGCAGACTGTTCAAAAACTACTTAAAAGTCACACCAATCAATAAATATTCACTGGCACAGCACCATGCATGCTGAATAGTGTAAATCGCCCTAGAATCTTTCGAACCTCAAATTTTCAAGCCAATCAGAACAGCCGTTTTTGAGATATCGCTGTTTTTTGGCCAGCAGACTATTCAAAAACTACTGAAAAGTGACACCAATGAATAAATATTCCCTGGCACAGCACCATTCATGGTGCATAGGGGAGAAGTACTTTTGGAAGAGAATGAAGACTTGCTCATCGACACACCCGAGGGGGACAAAAGTGACGAACAGGAGAGTCGCAGCCTGTTTGAAAAGAGTGTAAGGAATCCACCAAAAAAGAGGTCGCAGCCAGCAAATAATCCAACAGCAATATACTTGGCCAATATCGAGAACATCGGCATTAAAAATGTGCATGGAATTCGAAATGAAGAAGTGGGACCAACAGAGAGAATTGGAGATCCGAAAAATGGATGACCATCGCAGCCTCAAAATGGAAAGAATGAAACATGAATTGGAGTTGCATCGGATTAAACTAGAAGAGAAAAAGGTTGAATTGGAATTTCTGATGCTACAAGTTCAATCAAAGGAATAAATGCTGTTGCTTTACATAATGCTTTTTATTCATTTATGTAATATATAAATTACAAAAATGAACATAATGAATCAAGTAATTCATTTCTCACGCGTGGCAACCTGTGATCGCCACCCCGCCTCCCATGGGAACCAGCACAGTCGCCCATCCTACTGTCATCCAACAGGGCAAAATCCAGCCACTCCCACCCGTCGCGGCCACACTCCTGTCACTACCTCCGGTTACGGTAGCCGTCAGTGCAGTTAACAAATTAATTAATAAAATTAAATTCATTAAACGCTTTGCTTCCACTAATTGACATGATGAACATCCGTTACATTGCCACAAGTGAAATAAACAACAAAGGATTATATCATTTTCACATTTTGGTCGAAGTGATGGATTCTTAAGAAGCCTAAAAGCAAAATACAATAATTGGGAGATCGTAGCTTTAAGTTCAAACCAAACTCTAAGAGACAAATACACAACAAGTAAATTCCTAAGATATATTGGTAAAGACATTAATGAACATCATTTTCAATGCTTATCTAACGACAAACCATGGATGACAGCATTATATCAAATTGGACACGATCCAAATTCAATATGTACAAAAGAAACAGTTGTTAAACGGTCAACAGGATCGAAGATAACAGATGATATCACAAACCTCATGAACAAACACCAAGTGTACACAGTGCAAGAACTAATGAACATTGACCCTGACACAATGGCAAAACATTTATACAACTTAGAAAGCATTGTAAAGGACTATAAGTTCAGAAACCGTAAGAGAAATGTTTGAAGAAGAATACAAATATCATCATTCCTATTGGATAATCAACATTATTTTGCTATATCAAGGAATTGGCTTAAAAAAATTCAGGAAAGAGTTTACAAAATGGTTATTTCAAAAAAACTTAAAACATAATACATTAGTTCTTGAAGATCCTAGCAACTCTGGGAAATCAGCATTTGTCAAACCATTAAGACGATTATTCAGATATGGAGAAGTAACCTTTTGAAGATACAGTAAACAGACAATTAATACTATGGGAAGAGTCACTTATCGGAAAAGCAATCGCTAATCAGTGCAAATTATTATTTCAGAGACCAGAATTGAAGGTTGACATAAAAAATAAACAAGCATTACACATTGGAAGAATCCCCGTTCCAACAACAACCAATAAGCCATTACACCACTTCTTCAAGCAAAGAGGCAGCATTTAATAATCGAATATTTCACTACTCATTCAGAAGAGCAGCAACAAACGCTAACTTGGACGATTGGCTTAGAGGAAACCTTAACAGCTGCAGGGCAAACCATTCCTGCTATTGTACGCGTAATTTCAACAGCGGCGAGAACTTTAGGAGCAACGGAAGTTCAGAGGACGGCAACAAGAGTGAAGGAGCTTTCAACCGATATGGCAACAGCAGCGAGAGTAAGATTAATGTGACAACAATTACTGACAGTGGGGCAATATATGGGTACTATGCTGGTGCCAGTTGCGGGAGGTGCTGCTGGGATATTATCAATGGCAACGACAACAGACGAACCAGCTGTCGTGAATTCCAGAACTGGATCAGCAAGTACTACCCAGGATCTAATAAGCGTGCCGAATCGCCAACTAACGACGATGGTGGACCCAACGCCCTCAACGGATCCTTCGATTCCGGAAACAAAACAACAAATTCCACTAACGGGGCAGATGCACGTTTGACACCCCAAAAATTGGGAGAAGTGTTAATGAGGAATTATCAATGAGAGACAACACCTGGGAAGAGTGCTCAAATCATATATAAAAAAGTTTTTCACCACATTTATTTCTTCCAACGGAAAATGTTGAACCACCATCTGGAAAACCTCTTTCAACTAAAACTAATGAAGATACTGTTCAAATGAAGAAATTAAAAATTACAGTTGCAAAAACAAGAAGCTCGAATCCAAAATTTAATTCGTGAAAAGAAGGAAGCAAAACGTGAATTATTAAAATGCTCTTGTTTTTCACTTTCAACCTGTATTAAAAGGTTGGAAACAAGTGATTGGCACATTCTGCACACAAGGAGCAACACCAGGATTTATTCTGAGTAAACTAATATTAGAGGCAATTATAAAGTTAGAAAATTCTGGTGCATTTGTGCATGCTCTTATTTGTGATGGTGCCACCACAAACAAATCAGCCTTGAAAACTTTGGGTACATGTGGTAATAAGCGGGCAATTTTGTCCACGTGGGCCGCAGGCCTATTTCGCCCATTTCGGACCACGAAGGTTTGTGTAAATCAGCCAACCTGTCTAGGTTGGACCAACTTACTGGAGATATGGCAAACCTCCAGCATACAATGGCAGATTTCTTGAAGTCCCAAGGCAACGTGAGTCCAACCGCAATAGCACTGGTCCACCAACAGGCGGCAGTTCCTGGCATAGTTCAGAACTCACCAAAGAGCACCGCCCCACAGGCAGCGGTCTGCAAGATTACCGAAGTCGGGAAAGCAATGAACGAAGCCTCGGTTTTTGAGCCCCCCCCCCCTTTCGCCAAATTTGGTGGCACTCTTTGAGAAGTCTTTATTCAAAACTTCACTAGAGTACAGGGACAAGGTCCTGGAGAGGACCACCATTCCAGAGAATGTAAAATTCCTGGATCCACCTAAGGTGGAAGGAAAGGTCTTTTCTAACCTCAAACTCTTTTTCAAAACAAGGGACAATGCGACAATCAAAACTCAGAAGAGTTTATTAAAAGCCAGTCTCCATTGGGGACGCGATGAGGAAAATTGTGGCTGACAATTTCGACAAGAAATTGTTATTAAAACACCTGGCTGATACCATGACGCTGATTGGGGCTACAAATGCATCTCTTAATAAGCGAAGACGAATGGATTTGGCTGATACACTCGCAACCAAATACAAACCCTTGTGTCAATCATATGAATCGCACCCTTACGACCTCTTCGGCCCTGACAAGAGCAAGCAGGTGGAGTTTGATAAGGTAGCCAAATGAGTTCAACTCCTGCACCACCACACACGACTGACGTGGGAAGACGCCTGCCAATTAGGTATCGAGCTCTCAGTAGTGCATATTGTTACGCGTGCAGACCGCGCTGTGAGCCAGCGGGTCTGTTCGCTCTAATTCGGACAAATTAATGGAAATTAG
>JAQIXU010001818.1:0-14949 GCA_034701245.1 Strigamia transsilvanica | reverse complement strand
AGTCCTAACCAAAGTCCGAGATTTCCACCAAAGTCAGACAGCAGACCGATTAAATCGTATATCAAACGCTCTTTCAAGACCGTTGCATGATTGCCGTCAGTGTACAAAACGAATGCAGGCATGCCATTCTCAGCTTGTCTGAATTCTAATCTGGGATTAAAATCAATGGCTTCACAGCTTCTGGTACAATTACAATGGAGTTGTGGATTTTGTTCCATAATACTGTTAAAGTTTTTGGTCCACATTGTTAAAGTTTCTTTTGAATTGTTGCAGAGCTTGAGGAGTTTTTCTTTGGAATATCTTGGCCTGTATGGTAGCCTGTTAATAGTAATACGCAGTAAGATAAATAACACAACACACTCCCATTATATTGGAAAATCTTGTTAATGTTTTTGTGTTTTCGGTGCTGCACTTACCAACATGAGTTTTTGTCCAAAATTGATTCCATGCATTGTTCACCGCATTCTA
Source organism: Strigamia transsilvanica (assembly GCA_034701245.1). Classification (NCBI taxonomy): domain Eukaryota; kingdom Metazoa; phylum Arthropoda; class Chilopoda; order Geophilomorpha; family Linotaeniidae; genus Strigamia; species Strigamia transsilvanica. The sequence goes on along the minus strand of JAQIXU010001818.1, from coordinate 14,481 downwards.
TGTAATTCTTCATTTTTACGCAAGGCTCTTTTCTTGTGCTTATAAATTGATGCTGAAAGACAATTTAATTCAATTCACATCTACAAGGGCCATTACAGAATACTTTCTATCTCTATGCCAAACTTTATTTATAGCATACGCGCACAACACAAGAGACTTATATTGTTTAGGTGTATGTACTGTCAGTGAGTTTGGCATCTGGTTTCCGGCCACAGATTTGTTTACCGTTTTAATTTGCAGTCCTACATTTAAAGTGATATCAGATGCTGAGACAAATGAAAATTGAAAATCTAAAGGTAATGTAAATCCTACCTACAATTAAATTTTAGATGCAATTTACAATGTATAAATTACTTTACTCTTACAGACAGTAAAAGACTCTAGCCATAACCTGTGAATTTATTTCATTTTGATTCAGAGTAACTTACTTGGGTGGATATTCGTGGCCACAATTCGGGTATTTGTAAGTGTAAATTAAATTTTGTGTTTATTTCTGAGCCACTCAATGTTCTTCCAACTGCAATTGAAACCGAATGTTTTATTATGTTTTTAAAGCAGTAGAAAACTAAACTTAGCTGACCTTCTATTTTTATACAGGAACCCATAGGAAGAAGTTGCGGCTTGATTGTGATGTCTAAAGGAACGTGTACCTACAAGACAGCAGAAGGTATACGTTTTAATAGGGATCAGTTGAGTAGCTATCGGATGTGCAGATGGTTTAATGAATTCAGGCATGTACAGATAATTTATCTGTATCTGGCTACCATTCTTTTCACGTTAAGCCACTGGTAAGAATGATGTATCCACTCATGCCATGATGAATGGTCCAGGCAACTTGGATCAAGTCTGCGTTCCATTGGTCTTTGCATTTTGTATCTTTTTGTAGTTTGAATTTCGAAGAAAATAAAGCGGCTATAAATCAGTGCATCTCGGAGTCAACTGATTTGTTTGGTTCAAAACATAGTTAAAGGTTGCAAGACAACCGCGGGTGCGGTAACCGCTTAGATTATGTGTAATCACAAATATAACAGAATATAGTTGTTGTTAAGTAACAGTTGTTGAACGCATGGGGATACAGTATCTCTCCCTCCCCCCTCCTCACAATTTAATTATTGGACGTCATCCTCCTTTCTGTTCTTTGGTCTGGCATCATTGGGTTCCAAAATTTTACATCTTTACTCTGATGCAAATAATATACACTCAACCCTTGCTTTACGGCCTAGATAGGTTCCCGAAAAGTTGGCTGTAAAGCAAAATGCTGTATAAGAAATCAGGGGCAATTCCCCCTGATTTGTTATGGAATTTCCCGATTTTTGGCTGTATATCGAAAATATTAGGCCGCAAATCTAAATTTAGCCATAATGGCACAAGGCCGTTATAGCGAAACGCCGTATAAAGAGCGGCCGTATAACGAGGGTTGAGTGTATTTATCCAGTACATTTTAGCTTGGACGAACAAGATTTTAGCAAGCTGCAAAGCAGGAAGACAGGAAAGAAACACATAACCATATCTGGTTAGGACATGACATGTAGTGATTTATCCGTTGCATAATTCGCGCGTGCTATCGTAGCAACGTGGCCGTCTTAATATACATAAAGCTTAGAGCTAATTTAGCTATCAAAAAGTTTGTGGACACAACAACACTTTCTCCCCTCTTTTTTTTGGAAAAGTGACGTGTGTACCTGCAAGTTAACATCTAATCATCTACATCTTAATATATATATATATATATATATATTATTTGGTTTGGTGTCATTTCACCGGGTGACTTTTCACCGGGAGACATTTCACCGGGGACGTTTCACTGGTGGGACGTTTCACCGGGTGGGTCATTTCACCGGGTGACTTTTCACCGAGTGACATTTCACCGGGCGCCAAAAAATAAATATTTTTCAACGTGGAAAAATTCTGTTTTTTTTTTCCATCAGGCCAGCAATGGAAATTGACTTACACTCATACCTCGCTTAACGGCCGCTCTTTATACGGCGTTTCGCCATAACGGCCTTGTGCTATTAGGGCGAAATTTCGATTTGCGGCCCAACATTTTCGGTTAACGGCCAAAAAGTCGGGAAATTCCCTAACGAATCAGGGGGAAAAGCCCCTGATTCGTTATACGGCATTTCGCTTTGCAGCCGACTTTCCAGGAACGTATCCCGGCCGTTAAGCGAGGTATGAGTGTATTACCGTATTTCTCATTGATTCAGCATAATTTCAGCATTTTTTATTTTTTGGCCTATTTTGACCATTGTGTTTTTCCGAAAAGTAGTCAACAAATAGATAGCGCTGGAAACGTGTTGAATCAATACTAAATATACGATTTCTGTGGCAGGAATGTGCATATCTGGGTGGATAAAAGATTATCCATCCACTCATCAGCCGGAGAAACTGTTATCACGCATATCTCTGCAATGATGGCATGTATGCAAATTCTGTCCCCATACATATTTTTTGCACTTATTTTGCATCCATTCTGCACGTTTTTCCATAAAAAGTTGGTAGTACTGAACTCCCGGTAATAAAATAATCTTGATCCTAGGGTTTTTGGTATGGATTAATCTCCAGAATTCTTGAGAATTTTCAGTAACTGGGATCTCGGGATTGGATGCCGTAATAGCAATAAGAAAGTACAAGTACTTCAATTTTCCTAATGAATAAGGAATATGAATTAAAAGGGACGAAAACATCTTTAGGTGATGTGATGACTTTTCCTAGCTAGTCAATAATTATCACGGAAGAAAATTCAATGGACCAGAAATGAAGTGGGTTGTCAAGGATTGCCTTTCTAAAGAGTCTGCCGTAATGTTTTAAAAGTTTGACAACCCCTTCACCACACTAACTAAATTGATGTAGTTTTAGCATCCCATCGTATCTGCAGGACTACTCCCGTGAACTCTAACCAAAAGACTGTCACAGGAGAAATCAAGGAAAGCAGTGATGCACATAATATTGACGTAATAGGTTTCGAATGGATGTTAACAGTACATCTACAGGCATTGAGGCTGCCGTGCAAGAGTGTCGTTACATTTGTCTTGTTTGCCTCAGGGCACGATCTGGTCTGTAGATGGCCCAGAATGTGCATGCAAATTGATTGGCCCACAAACGTTGTTTCTATGCTAATGTTTAGATTCGCTAAAAACTTACTTTTGGATGACGATGTGTGTCATACGCAAATACACCAAAGTCGAAACTATAGTTTAAATTCCACACTTTAGTAAGATCAACATCAGGGTCAGTTAAAAGTTTGTTCATTGGTTTATTGTAATCCATCACATATTTATTTTGTAGAGTACACATGTGCATACTGGGGAACTTATATGTTTCCAGCTTTTCTTCATACACATCAACGGCTTTTGGGCTATCCAGGTAATAAGAAATACGATCATACGTTTGGTAACAATAGATGAGAATGCAGACAATGACGAGAAGAGTCCAAAACAAACGAAATGCAAGAGAATTATTTTTATCTATCATTGGCTGGAACTCTTGAGGGATATTTTGTTGTCTTTCTATTCGTTTGAGAAAATCTTTCACTGCTCCTCTAAGCTTCATACGGGACTTTTTGTTAATTCTCATTATTCTCTACATGAAAAAAGGGGAAAGGAACATGTCATTATTATTATGATAGAGAGCATTTTTATTTACTTACAATTATAAAATTTGCTTTTTATGAACTGCTATAGATACTTAAAAAAGTACTTGATAGTTGTACTCTGCAGTTAAAACTAAAGCCACAATTTTACTGCAATGCAGACATACTTTCTAGATTCGATTTTCTTAAATAATTAATTAGATGGGACTTTTGGTCAATTCTCAAAGTAATGAGGTCAAACACGTGGAACATTCTGTGCTTATTTTCTATCGTAAGAAAGAACTGATATAAAAACTTTAGTTCATTAAAGAATGACTATCATTATTTCTTTTTGTTCGCTCAACTTTCAATCGAAACCATCACGGCATCAGAATTGACAATTGTGAGCATGTTTTGTTGAATTTAGAATGCTCCTTAATTTGTTAGCAATTCATTTTGCACAGGTATCGATTGATTCTTGTGTTCTAGCCAAACCACCAGGGCTTAAACCAAAAAGTATATTTAAACCAGCATATTCAGTTCTCACATATGGTCATTAACCCTTTTTGGCATAAGGCTATAGCTGTTTAGGGGCAACCACGTTGTTGTTTTTCTATCTACTTTTTTGCTAGCAATTTTTTACTTTGGGTGCTCTTTATTTATTTACTATTTCATGTAAATAGTTTTACTATTATTACAAGTGTGCTTTGAATTCTTAAAAATAAGAATGTGTGTTATTTTATTGATATAAAATGTGTACGGTATTTATTAATTAATGAAATGCGACTTTGTGCAGATTGCACTCCAATTTACACCCCAATTTGCACTCCAATTTACACCCCAATTTACACCCCAATTCTACTCTTATTGCTAACGGCACTACAGCTGCTGAGCATTGGCACGTGCCTGGACCGTTCAGCTTGGTCTAGGCCCGAATTTTGCAGGCAATTCTGCACACGACTTCCTAGCAACAGACCACTGGCAATGCCACTGCGCATGTGCTGCAAGCTGCAACCGACTTTAAACAAGCCAATCTTGCTGCTATCCTCCCGACGTTACTGCGATTTGGATGGCAACATGACGAGTTGACATCGCCGAGGATCGTCGACGCTTGTCCATCCACGAACACCAGAAGACTGCCAACGGTGCCCAGCAGAGACCGGTAAGAAGTTCTATGAGTTTCCGGTGAGCGATCGCCAACGTCGCATTGAATTTCAGAGGAGAAATTCCCGATCTTTGTTGTTCAGTCAAACTGAATCTCTCCAAAACCTTTTCTTTCTTCTCTCTTACGGCCAAGTTAGGACTCAGTTGTTGACTTTTTCCGCCATTATCTTCGCGCGCAGACATCCCCATTGTTCACACGTCTGTGTTATTGGGTGAGTAATGGTTAACTCAACTTTGTGCTCACTTACTTTTTTTCTGTCTATTTTTTTGCTAGCAATTTTTGACTTTGTGTGATGACAAACTTTATATCAAATAAAATTTGTAGTCATTGGTTATTTATTTATTTAATTAGTTATTCCAAATTGAAAGTTTCTGCTCCTTAAAACTCCAGCATAACAATTTTGTAGGCATCTCTGCATTAGACAAGACCGCGTCAACTAACAGCTACATCAACCAGCTTTTAACTTTCACCAGCAAACCACACGGAAAATTAGCTATTCAAAAATATATGTCTGTGCATGTGCTCTCTATTAATTCAGCAGAGAACTAAAGAAAAAACTAAACGGCACCTTAACTTATGGGCCTAAAAATAGTCCCTAAACAGCCTAGGGCTTACGTATATCAAAAAGATATTTTTTCCTGTAATACCATGCCAAACAATTGTATTTAACTTATGTGGTTTATTCATTGCCAATTGAATAAAACGCCTCCATATGTCACTAGCTCATCTGGACTATCAACTTATAATTTGGAGCAACAGTATCCCAAGGCACAAGAAAAATCTTGTGCCTTGGGATACTAAAGCCAGTTTCAAATTAACTGTAGCCAATGTAAGGTATTATCATTATCAAATTTTTATGGTTTGCCACTTTCCAAGCTATTTCCTTGCAAGGTGCTGAGTTCAAGTGTTAAGTGAGCAAAGTATAAAATGCAACAGTTAGGCAAAAAAAAGTATTACAGAATTTGTAGGACTAGGAATACATTTCAGCACTCTTACCTGATCAAAGGTGCAGCGCAGAACACTGTCCATGTTGTATTGATAAAAATCCTTTGTGTTTTGTTGAGTTGTTTAGTTGTGAGATTAGTGGATCGAGAAAACTATAGCAACAGTAATTGAAAATTGATTGCAGTCTTTTTTTGAGTACAAACATACATTAAAGCAAAGGAAAATTATGGAGAAAATATTCACATTGATTGTACAGTTTCCAACTTTGATCCTTGGAACATTGCCTGCAATTGGCGAATCAGGGTTCAACTTCTGCTAAAGTTGGCACTCTTTGATAAAATTGTGAAAATAAACTATTCACTTAAATCTTTCTCGTCTAGATTTTAAGTAGTGAAACGTTTTGTCACCAGGCGGTGCACGAGTGAAAATGGCTGCTTAAATGCGTTTTCCTCGCGGTTTGTCTCTTCATGTTTGTTGAAAATACGTTTACAATCGATGACATTTCAAAAAGAAACACGAAAAAATGAATTTGACGAGGTAGATCTGATTACTAAAACAAAATTTCAAACTTTTTTTTTTGTTTTATCAAATTAAAATTATTTCAGATCGAAAATGACAGCGAAAGAATCCGAATCCTAATCTTCACAAGCTGTGTTGTCCGATGTCACAAAACTGAAACATGCTACAGCTAGGTAATTTCAAAATTCGTCACGTTTAACTTTCTCCTATTTGTCATGATAATTGTTAATTGTGCACTTATTGCCATTGTTGAATGAAAACGGCGAGAATAAATCGGAAAAATTGGTTTGATTTTGTTGTTTGTGCTTTGCAGATCGGGATTAAGCTGTACAAATAAAGAAAGTCCGCACGAAACAAATTCCACGCAGGTATAACGGTTTGTTTACATATTTTGCATTGATTTGTTTAGGATTTACATTCGTTTAGCCTAGAAATCGTTCGTTGTTTTGGTGGTTTTAGTGTGCAATGGATTGTCAATAGTTTATTCTGAATGCGCGATTTGTGTTTACGGTATTCCTATTAAATATTTGCAGAGTGCTGCATGTTTGGAGTAAATTTTCTCAGATTTTGCTAGAATTCAGGCAATTATTGACTGGGTTGTCAACGTTTGAAGTGAATATTTGCAAATTTCTGAACATTTGAAGGAAATATTTGCAGATTTCTGCACATATGAAGGGAATATTTGCAGAACTGTTCATAATTCATGTGAAAAATTGCGAATTTCTGAATATTTGATGTGAATACTTCAAATTTTTAAATATTTATGTGAATGAATAATTTCAGATTTCTAAATATTTCAAGAGAATAATTGCAGATGTGTTCATATTTCATGGAAACAATTATAAATTTTTAAATCTTTCATGTGAATATTGCAGATTTCTTCATGTTTCGTCCTATTAATCTTTGTGTAGAATTCAAGCAATTAATAACAGATCTATGCTCATCTAAAGTAAACAAAACAGCAATTCCTGCAAATTTAAACCAAATAATTGCACTTTTCTCTCCATTTCCGGTGAATAACTCCAGTTTTTTCAATTTTTATTGTAAATTTTTGCTAATTCTAATTCTGCAATACAAACAATTGTGCACAAATCCCTCACCCTCAGTAAAACTATTACATGCTGTTTTAAAAGTAATTTTTCAGTTTGTCCAAGCATTCCAAGGAAATTTAAATGACTGCCTGCTGGACCAAACACAACAGAATCCTCAGGTCGAAGTTCAAAGCAACGGATTGATAGCGATGAATAACTGTATGCCATCAAGCCACGCCAGTTCTTCGCCCACTCTTCAAGATATTTCACATTATAGTCCTGAATTAACTGTGGATGAAAATCCACATTATTATCAAATTAATCGACTACTATTTGAACTTCATATTAATCGATTACAACGCTTAGGAAAGCAGTAGCAACTCCAGAATTTTTTTTAAAAATCTTATTTAATTATTGAAGGAAGAAAAGGATAAATTTTTTTTTCAATTAATGTAAATTATTCTTTAAATTGAAAAATTGAGTCCATGAATAATTAAAAAAGGAAAATTATTTCAAACTGGTTGTGTATTCGTTTTGTTTTATTTATTTATAATAAATCACTTATTAGAAGTTGGATTTTTATTTAGCGGCTATTTTATTCACTCCCGTCGTCTGGTGGTAAAATTTGAAAACAGTCGTTTGGCGCGCAAGCTGTTTATTTAGACTTAGAAAGGTTGTGGTTGTAGAATTTATTGATTTTGTAGAATAATAAAAGAGTTCGAATATGATTTTAATAAGTATTAATTCGTTCTAAATCTTTCTGTTCTAGATTTTAAGTAGTGGAACGTTTTGTCACTACGCGGTGCACGAGTGAAAATGGCCGCTTACAATAGATGACATTTCAAAGAGAAACACGAGAAAATGGATTTTACGAGGTAGATCTTGAAATTTCGCATCTCACATCCAGTGATGTGATTACAAAATCAAAATTCCAAACTTTCAAATTCCCAACTTTTTTCTTTTTGTCTTTTGTTCTTTGTTTCATCAAATTAAAATTATTTCAGATCGAAAATGACAGCGAAAGATTCCGAATCCTAATCTTCATAAGCTGTGTCGTCGGATGCCACAAAAGTTAAACATGCTACAGCTAGGTAATTTCAAACTTTCTCATTTTTATGTCTTCGAGTTGGAGACATTCGTAATACGGTATGTATGGTATGTGGTTAGGGCTGAGTCCCAGATTTAGAACTCAGCCCTAAAAAGAAGTACTTATCCGTTGAGATTTTGAGTCAGACTAGTTTATTGTGTTTGCAACAATAGCTGAGTTGCTATAGCAGCTGTACAAAGGTTATGAATATATTATTATATTTCCTTCATTTATTTACCATTATTTGTTATTTGACTGAATATTTTGCTTAATCTTGCTAATAGGGCTTCCAATCCCGTGATCCCGGAATTGCTGCACAGAAATCCCGGGGTTATTACACTTTGTGCGGGTCCCGCACCAAATGTAATAATGACCGTACTCATTTTTTCGGTGATGTCTCATTTTGCCGAATTGTAATCTGGATTATAGATTTTAGAAAGTAAAAAAAAATCAAATAATCTTTTTTTTAATTTTCGATTTTTTTTTTCTCGATTCTTTCACATTTTAACCGTTTTTACAAATTTCTTCACGGTTTTTACTCATTCAACCACTTAACACGATTTTACACGAATTCAACAAACCTTTAACCATTCCAACCCTTTTTTCGGTGTGAAAATATGAAAATTTTTTATTTTATTCCACTTAAACCATTTTTATGCGTTCTTTTATTGTTTAATCCCCCCCAATTCACGATTTCACACGGAAAAAAAGGACGAAAATGGCTAAAAAGGGTTGAATTTGTGTAGAAACACCTTAAAACTGTTTGAATGAATAAACACCGTGGAGAAATGAGTAAAAACTGTTAAAATGGAGATAAATCTAAAAAATATAAAAACTTGAAAAAACAATTATTTTTTTTGCCGAAAATCTATAATCCGGAAACCTATAATTCGGCAAAATTTTTTTCAACAGGAAGTCAATTCCGGCAGTTACAAAACGTAATCCCGAAATCCCGGGATCGGAAATGATGTCCGGGATTGGAAGCCCAATCTAGGATGAAGGCCAAAAGAAAATTTGCAACTAATTTGTTTTTGTGTGATCAACTTAATTTTTTATTTCTTAATAACTTTTTATGTCGATTGTTTTTACAATTAAAAAAACAAAATTATTCAAGAAATGCACGAGTATAAACATTATTGATGAAGTGAGACTAAAGTGTTATTCCAATGTCAGAAATTATTGCAAAGAATATTGAAATTGAACAGCAAGGGTGTGATTGATTTTATTAAAAATCAACAGTAAATTTCATAGAATTAATAAAACATTTGAATAAATTTGCGCTGGATATATTAACGACGAATTGGACAGAATTAGTATGAATTTGTGCTGGATATTCGTAATGATTGACTACCAAATCCAGGGCCGCAGAGAGCGGGCTCGGGCCCCGTTAAAAAATATTTTTTTTGGGCCTCTGCCTAGTTCTCAGACATAGAACACAAAATATTTTTTCGACAAAGTTGGGCCCCGGTCTCCCTTCGGAACTCTGGGTCCCCAGTAATTTGTCCTGGCTTCAACCCCCACTCGACGGCGCTGACCAAATCTTACTACAGTCGGACCTCTCTAAGTCAAATTCAAAGGGACCGGAAAAAAAATTCGAGTAATTAGGGAATACGGCGTATTAGGCGTGGAAAATGCATGTATCGGTATAAAACGTATAAAACGATAGTATAACCGTTTATTGTATTATTGTTTTATACATTGTTTTGTACATGCATTTTCCGACATTTTTGGTCTAAAAATAGATGAATTACCCTCATTTCGTTGGTTTTTTATGGCTTTTGGGTGACCAAAAGCCATAGAAAATTCGACTAAGGGAGGTAGGGAGCCAAAAATTTTCGAGTTGAGGGGGTCGAAAATACATTGGCCTTATGGGAATTCGGCTGAGGACTACAGAGCAATTCGACTTAGGGAGGTCCGACTTATCGAGGTCCGACTGTATATATAAAACCAATGTATGTGTGGGTGTGTTGGCAGATTTCAACAACAAAACAGGCTCGATCGAAACCAGGTTGCAAAGCAACTGGCACCCACATAGTTAAATTAAATTTGCTTCCTTATTTTTTCGTATCTTGACAAGAACAGGAGAAAAAATAAAACGGATTGCAGTTAAAACAGAAAGGCCGAGCGTAAGACTAAAGGTGTTGGCAATGTCGGAAATTAAAGCCACAAAAGAATACTTAAATTCTTCGGCAATAGTTTCGATCTTGTTGGTGAAAAAAAAAGCAATAATTACTACGACACCTGGAGAAGAACCAGGCGAACTGAAATCATTGATTTTGTAGAATGGTTGTTTACAAGGTGGTACACACAAACATTCCTTTTCAACATCAATTTTGGTGTGCATTTCATAGTACAATGTTTGCACTGCTTTGGCTGTTGCTGAAGAATTGCAGAAGGCGACATTTTCTTTGATTGCAAATGGCATACTGTTGAATAAATAACGAAAAAGATTCTAGTGTTAAGGCGGGTTCATAAGTATGCATTTGTAAGTACATGCATCACGCACAAATTACGCTTTGTGGTGATGCGTTGGATGTAAACTAGTTTGTAACTCTCTAGTGCTGTAATGCGTGGAAGACAAGTTGAAATTTTTCAACTGCAAAGCGTGTCCACATTTGTTTTCAAAATGGAGCGCCCATGAGCAACCAGTTGAATTCATGTCCCTGGGTAGCAAAAGGATTTGCTTTTTGTAATATCTGTAAAACATTTGAAATTTGTTGAAAATAAAAATTTATCCATTTTTCAGTTTTTCTTTTTCCATTCAAGATTCAACCAAAAAAAGGAAATCAGAAAAAGAGACAAATTTCTATTTTTTTTATTTTAAATACAGGAAGTTAGTGGTAAATTTTCTTTTTTTTACAGATATAACAAAAGGTACGAACTCACTTACAAGTTAGTATCGTTTTGTTTGTCACATCAACAAGAACCATGTGAATCACCCCGCATTGTGCAATGCACCACCTTGTGCCATTGTGCGGCACAATGGCAAAATTTGGTGCACTGCACGTTATTCGAATGCTTACTGAAGCAGAAACACATGCTTATGAGCCAAGCTTTATTCTACGTGTTTGTCTCTGGCGTTTACCTGCACAATTGTTTAGTTTTTATCTTATTTTCTAGGCAACGGCCTTTACACTTGTAATATTCCGTTAAATTTGCATTGCACGGTTTGGTTTTGGTGTTGAGTCGACGTATCTGAAATGTCCAATTAATTTTGGAAAACCCTCAGAAAAAAATACAGAATTCATACATTTAGTCTTGTAATCAGAGCAGATGTGGCCATTGAAGATGGCGCAGCAATATTTAAATCATATGAAAAATTAGGGTCTTCATTAGGAGTGAAATAAATCTGGAAACAAATGATTATGAGATAGTTGAAATCAGTCAATCATAATACACACATGTGTTAAGTCCGGTTTGAAAATATTATCTGGCGCTTCTATGATACCATCAAAAAACAATGTTAATAAATGATGTTTTATTGAACCTATGTATAAATAGTTGTGCGTTTTATTGGTTTCAGGAGGCTAAATTTACTTGTAAATTACCAAAGGAATATTTAACGCAAGTTCCGTGTGGGTTGGGGAGGGAAGTATGTGTCTGAACATGAGATAGGTCGTCAGGAAATGGATTCTGTAAAATTTAAACTTAGTTGAAAATTTTAAAATAGTGCTATCGACCTCGATATTTTGTCAATTTTAATGTAAATTTACTTACAACTGATGCAATAACACTTTTAGGGAGTGGTTCTACATAAGTTAAATTCCACAGCTCATTAACCGTAAAATTATTCCAATTGACAAGATCCAACATGTCTACATGGTATTTTGTATTGTTTTGCTTCTGCTCTTCGAAATACTTGGCTTTATATACTAGAAGTGTTGGATTATGAGCTCCTGCACATATTATGATATTAGGAAAAGTCACATTTGCAGGATCTTCTATTGATACAGTCCTTTGAATTTCTTTATTTAAATATAGCGAAATTTTTTTTCCAACCAAAAATCCACTGAATGCAAACAAACAAATGTATAGCAGGAAACATGAAATTTGGTTGCAAGATATTTTGTTTTTGTTTTTTGTTATATTCAATCGATTGATTTTTAGGCAAGCTTCAATTCTTCCGGTCAAATGAATGTTGTAATTGGTCAATTTTACTATATTCCAATTTGCAACAACAAAAACCAAATTGATGACAGAAAGTGAAGAGAGTCCTAACCAAAGTCCAAGATTTCCACCAAAGTCACACAGCAGACTGATTAATTCGTATATCAAACGCTCTCTCAAAACTGTTGCATGATTGCCATCAACGTACACAACGAATGCAGGTTTGTCATTGTCAGCGTGTTCGAATTCTAATCTGGCATTAAAATACATGGCTTCACAGCTTCTGGTACAATTACAATCGACTTGTGGATTTGGTCCCATAAAACTTTGATAGTTTTCTCTCCACATTGTTGCAGTTTCTTTTGAATTGTTGCAGAGCTCGAGGAGTTTTCCTTTGGAATATCTTGGTCTGTATGGTAGCCTGTTATAATACTTGTATACAGTAAGATAAATAACACAACACACACCCATTATTTTGGTAAATCATATTAATGTTTTTGTGTTTTCACTGCACTTACCAACATGGGTTTTTGTCTAAAATTGATTCCATGCATTGTTCACCGCATTCTATGTAATTCTTCATTTTTACGCATGGCTCTTTTCTTGTGTTTATAAAATGATGCTGAAAGACAATTTAATTCAGATCAAATTACAAGGACCATTACAGAAAAGTTTATATCTCGATGCCAAACTTTATTTATAGCACATGCACACAACATAAGAGACTTATGTTGTTTTGGTTATTTCATTTGTTGCATATGTGTATGCACAGTCAGCGAGTTTGGCATCTGCTTCCCAGCCACAGGCCATGTAAACTTGTTTTACCGTTCTAATTTGCAGTCCTATATTTACAGTCTCATCAGTTGCCGAGGCATGTGTAAATTGAAAATCTAAAGGTAATGAAAATCCTACCTACATGTACAATTAAATTTTAGATGCAATTTACACTGTACAAGTTACTGTACTTTACTGTTACAGACAGTATGACTCTGGCCATAACCTGTGAATTTATTTCTTTTTGTCGCCGATGTCACAGATTCAAAGTAACTTACTTGGGTGATTACATTTCCTGGCCACAATTCTCCCATTTGGAAGTGTAAATTAAATTTTGTGTTTATTTCTGAGTAACTCAATGGTTTTACAACTGCAATTGAAACGTAAGGTTTTATTATATTTTAAAAGCAGTAGAAAACTAGACCTTGCTGACCTTCTATTTTTGCACAAGAACCCATAGGAAAAAGTTGTGGCGTGGTTGTAATGTCTAAAGGAACGAGTACCTACAAGACAGCAGAAGGTATAAGTTTTAGTAGGGATCAGTTGCGTAGCTATCGGATGTACAGAGGGTATAATGAATTCAGGCATGTACAGGTACTTTTTCTGTACCTGGCTACCATTCTTTCCATGTTAAGCCACTGGTAAGAATGATATATCCACTATGCCATGATGAATGGCACAGGCAACTGGTAAACTTGGGTCGAGTCCGCGTTTTGTATGTTTTTGTAGTTTGAATTTAGAAGAAAATAAACCGTCCAAACATCAGTGCATCGTGGAGTCAACTGATTTATTTGGTTCAAAACATAGTTAAAGGTTGCCACACGACCGTGGGTGCGGCAACTTTGTACATTATATGTAATCACGAATAGAACAGAATATAGTTGAATTGTTAAGTAACAGTTGTTGAACGCATGGGGATACATCGTCCTTTTTTCCGTTTCTCGTTCCGGCATCATTGGGTAACAAAATCTCACTCAAAAACCAAAAAAAGAAAGAAAGAAAGAAAAAACAAAAAGAAAGAAAAAACAAAACAAAAAAAACAAAAGAAGGAAAATGGTAGCAAAAAAATGGATGTTAACAGTACCATCTACAGACAGGAGCATTGAGGCTGCCGCACAAGAGTGCCGTTACATTTGTCTTGTTTGCCTCAAGGCGCGATCTGGTCTGTAGATGGCCCAGAATGTGCATGCAAATTGATTGGCCCACAAACAGTGGCGTAGCTACAAATTTTGGGCCCCCATGCAAAAATATTATTGGGCCCCCTCTTCGATTTTTAGGGACCCAA
>JAQIXU010001817.1:0-14949 GCA_034701245.1 Strigamia transsilvanica | reverse complement strand
AATTGTAACAAAATCCATTTGCAAAGGTAGCCAATATTTGAGGTGCAAAGCCATAAAGATCGTAGATTAACTAAAGTTCAAAATTAATTGGTGCATTCAAATTGTGGTCTAAGTGGTCACATGAAAAGAAAACAAATTCATTTAATTATATTCTGTATAATATACTTGTATAATTTAACAATTACCAAATAACATGGTTTTTTCATCCAGTACCGTAGTAACACGTATTGACACTGAGACATTTTCCAGTCAGTACCATGTACTAGTACTGCAATATTTTTTATCTGTTACCTAGTACCAGGTACCGTAACATGGTAGTGTTTTGTCAGTACCAGCCCAACACTGTTAATAACGCACATTGCACAGCTAAGATGTGAATGATTACTTACTTCAATATTTGTTACTTCATTGATTCGATTAAGATATTCTGCAATCTTAGGTGATCCATAAATTCGAATCATTACTGCATCCAACCGTTTTGTGTCTGTAAAGCATTTTACCATGGTATTCAACAAGCCAGCAGCTGCTTCTATTGGTGATGTCTGAAATTACATTAGTTTTATTAGCAACAGTGAGGCTAGGTATTTGTCTAGGTGTTGAACAACAGACTTAAGGTCACAAAGTTACTGAGCCATCCTCAAATTAGTCCAAAAGCATTCATTTCATTTAAATTAATTGCATAGTTAATCAAAAATTATTTAAAACGATATCTTGCACACAATTCACTTTTTCTACTGCAGGTGATAACTCTTAGACTGTGACGGTCTGTGGCTGCCTTATTTTATAAGGTACACTGCGAGAAATATATAGGTGTCAAAGAGTGTAAGCTTACACTTTTATAAGCTTAGGTGTAAAATGCTTGTCCCTATTTAGATACCTTTTTGGTGTTAGATTACACCATTGAGATGTAACGAACATGGAGGTGTAAGCCTTACACCTTTACGCTTGTACACCTTGCAGGTGTTATGATACACCCTTGGGTGTAAATTTACTCTTTGATGGCATTTTTAAAGAGGTGCAAGTTTACTCCACTATGGAGTAGCATTACACCTTAAAGGTGTTCATTTACAGGTGTAAATTTACTCCATTGTGGAGTAGAATTACATCCTAAAGGTGTTCATTAACAGGTGCAAATTTACTCCAATATGGAGTAGCATTACACCTTAAAGGTAAATGAAAGGTGTACACGAAAGAAGCAGTTCCTGGATGCAAAAACAACTTTATTTTCAAATGAAATTGCCTATAAGTTTGCAGATTTGCAGTATTTGAACAAGTGTCGTGCCAACAATTAGCATGCATGAAGCCATTGTTGAGCCACAACCTAGATAATAAAGTTTTGTATAAGAAGTACTTGGATTGAAAATAAAGTAAACCAATAATTTCATACCAAATTTGGTTCAATTCCTGTGTGTACTTGAGATTTCACATTCCACTATGCAGTGCAAATTGTGCTTACAAAAGAATAAACAGGGCTGACCTAAATAACCCTTTTGGCAACTTCTAACTTTCTCACTAGGTGACAGTAATTTTAGGTTTTTACACCTTTTTGTTTCACACCTCCTAGTTACACCTTTTAACACCTAATGTACACCTTTAAGAAGAATTACACCTTTTTGTGAAAAGGTGTAATCCTACTATTTTGCATCATTTTTACACCATTTTTCTTCACACATCCCAGTTACACCTTTTAACACCTTTAAAGGTGTTTAAAAAAATAAAAGGTGTATTTTAACATTTTACACTTTTTTTACACTTACAGTATTATTTCTCGCAATGTACTGTCATAAGAATCCATATTCCTTATGCTTACAGTCCATCCTTATGCTTAAGGCGCCATAAGGTCATAAGGATGGCCATTTATAAGGAAAAAGGCATCTCTGCAAACTCAAATATTTCACAACAAGAACTAATAAATGTATTAAGCAATCTACTTTTAGTGTTATGAATGGAAGTTAATTTCACCACTTGATTAAAAGCAAGTACCTGTGATATCTAAAACCACTGATAAACAGACGATGATTTTGAAAAACCTTGGTGTTTTTAAACTAGAATGAGAATTCCTAAATATTTCTTGCATACTTGCTGTTAACAGTTCATGAATTAATTATGACACACTTGATGCAGGTAACAGGATAGGATAATTGTGAAGAGAATTATTAGGATAGGCAATAATAACAGGTGAGAAGCAAAGGAAGCCAATGGCTGAAGGCACCTACTATACAGGCCAAATACAGTTAGGTGGCCAAACTAGGGCGCAGACCACAGAGGATGCTATATTGACCCACTTATAAATTGATGTTGGTCATTTTTGTGGGTGGGTGCGCAAGCAGCTAGCCTAGGCTGTAAAATAGTCTGGCACTGGGCCTGGCTGATGGAAATCAAGAACAGTTTTTCCCCAAGTTTGCATTCAATAGAAGTTTTATTCTTACTTTGAACTGTATTTTTTCCGTTTTCCATTCCGGTTTCAATGCTGCAATTACTTTCTTAAGGTCATCTTCAGGGTCCTTGTCATCTACTAAAATATCCATATGCTGCACTTTCATTTTTGTTGATACAATTAATGCTCTTTGTCACACGAGCTGCTGGATGTCGCTATCACAACAAAAATGGACATAGTGTGGTATTTCTATTTTATTAATATATTCATTTTTTATCATAAGAATTGGTGTTGAAATGTGTCTGGCTGTACTGTTTATCTTTTATAATTATTATCAGTCATTATTGTTATCAAGAGAGATAATTGACAAGCTGGATTCTTTATTGGTACAAAATGTTGTAATAATATTTTTACGCAATGGGACTGTACCTGAAATTGATAAATAATTTTTTTTTAAATCTGTGCTTCTTTAATGCAATCTAGAGTAGAAGTGTACAAATTTAGAATTAAGCACCTGTAACATACAACATCATTCATTAGCATTTAAAATTTCTGTTTTGGGGTTGTAAGTAATTTGTTACACGTGATGGGAAACCAAAAACGGTCATGATGGGCCAGTCCTAGGGTATTGTGCGGATTTGTGTTTTTGGTCATGTTGGTTGGCATTGCTGAATTTTTTATTTCTTCTGAATGCAGTTAAATTCTTAGCTGCTTTGTCGGGATATGTAACTGAGTGGACTACGCATTTTTAATAAACATGAATTTTATTTAACAAAAATATTTAAGAGATTACAATGTAAAAATTGCATTTTCAGATGCATTTAAGACGTTCAGTCGCATTTTCAGATTCACTTGGTCCCCGGAATTAATCTGTGACATTACCAAATTGTACATACCCTCTTATTGATTGAGCAATCAACCAATCACAATTCTGTATTGGTCACTTGAACCTGATTGGTCAAGAGCCCCCACCATCTTTGTAAAAATAAACCATATGTTCAGTTACTTTTACAACTGCTACATCGCCTCCATTTCATTAACCACATTACAACAAGTTATGGGCTCAACACGCTGTTGAAGTATTTATTTACGTCATGTAATGTAATTTGTACAATAATTTGTATATGTGTACAGTAAATTTAGACAAACCCAGCCACATACGTATGTTTAGCAATTAATTGTCATTCGACACACCTTCAAATCATATTTTCAATGATAGAATTGAGTCATGTATTCGCAAATATTCGTTATAGCTCTTAATGCCAATGCTGCAAAAATAAAAAATGTAATTCAAAAATAGTACCAAAAGAAATAACAAATCATTATTATTGACAATTTTTTTTAACTCACTCAATCAAATCGAGAGGAAAATCTTCCATTTCTTCTGCAAACCCAACAGCTGCCACTCCTTGTATAAGATTTAACTACAGGAAAAATGCAACAAAAAAATTACACAAAATTGTTGATAAATTGACAAATTCGGCCACTATTATAACTGATTATATTTACCAAGTAATATGTATTGACTTGAGTATATAGCCTTTCTACATCAATGTCAGAAACATTTTTGTTTTCATCTTTTTTCGTCTGGGAGTAGTAAGTATCCAAATATGTGTGCAACCATTCCATTTGGAAGTTTTTGTCAGGATATAATGAAAGATCCATGTCCTCAATACCTGCAAATTTATGGAAATGGTAGGCAATATCAGCAGCTTGAAGACTTGTTCCAGCACATTCCCAATCAACAAATGTAATTTTGTCTGAAAACATAAGAGATGCTGAGTTAGTTCTAAGTTTTCTTTAGATATCTTAGTAGCATTCGAAAAGTCCGGTGTATGAGTACTTGTTTCTTTATTCCAGACGAGGTTCTCGGCTCTCAAATCATTATGAGATAACACGGTCACCATATCGAATTCCTTTATTCGATCAATTACTCGTTTAACTTCAAATTCTACAAAATCTTTTTTTGGCAAATATTTCTGCAATCTAAATCATTAAAAATTGATATGTATACATTAGTTTGAGGTTTGAAATTGATTTGTTTTGTTTCAAATGCCTGTCATTATCATCCGGTCTTTTAAATGATTCTGGGTATCCAAACGGCAATACCGACAGGTGAAATTCATTTATCTTAGATGGTTGCATTACGTTTGTGTCAATTGCAGTTGAATGAAGAAGCGCAAGTTGTTTTGCAATGACCCTGAATAGAAAATTAGGAAAGTTGTTTGAATAAATAATTTTTAAATAACGTTATTTACTTTGAGGTGTGTGGTAGGCGCACAGTTTCTCTTGTCATAATTTCACCATGAATGTAATTGTAACAAAATCCATTTGCAAAGGTAGCCAATATTTGAGGTGCAAAGCCATAAAGATCGTAGATTAACTAAAGTGCAAAATCAATAGGTGAGTTATTATTAATTAATGACTTATAATTAATTGGGTGGTTCTTAAACAGTGCTTTTTTTGTAGAAAAAAAAAAAAAGGGACCATGTACCATGTACCGTGTACTAGTACTGCAATATTTTTTATCTGTTACCTAGTACCAGGTACTGAAACATGGTACTGTTTTGTCAGTACCAGCCCTACACTGTTAATAACACACATTGCGCAGCTAAGATGCGAATGATTACTTACTTCAATATTTGTTACTTCATTGATTCGATTAAGATATTCTGCAATCTTAGGTGATCCATAAACTCGAATCATTACTGCATCCAACCGTTTAGTGTCTGTGAAGCATTTTACCATAGTATTCAACAAGCCAGCAGCTGCTGCTTTTGGTGATGTCTGAAATTACATTAGTTTTATTAGCAACAGGGAGACTAACTTAGGTATTTGTCTAGATCGTGTTGAATAACAAACTTTTAAGGTAAAAAATTAGTCCAATTTAGAACATTTCTAGTCCTGCCCATGTAAATTTTTTTTAAATGATCTATTATTAACAGGTAAAAATGCGCTCTAATTTTAGGTTTCTACTCATTTTCTCGCTTCAAACACCTTACATTTTTAATTATTCACACTTTAGTTTCTCCCATTTGACCACATGAATTAATTCTAGATCTTTTTGACTTTAGAGTGACCGGCAACAGGCATTTCTTCTGCCCAGTTTATTTTCTTCTAAAGACTTAGTTACCCCCACCCAACTTCCTGTTTACACCCATCAACCAATTTTAGATATAGCTAATCACTTTCATTATATTAGGCAAGGAAAGGACCTTTTTCATTCTGGTATATTCAAATATAAAAACCTATCCAATACGGTTAATATTTCCACAATAAGAACTAATAAATATATTAAGCAATCTACTTTTAGTGTTATGAATGCAAGTTAATTTCATCACTTGATTAAATATAGATAAAAGCAAGTACCTGTGATATCAAAAACCACTGATAAACAGATGATGGTTTTGAAAAACCTTGGTGTTTTTAAACTAGAATGAGAATTGCTAAATACTTCTTGCTGAATGGTTGTTAACAGTTTATGAATTAATTATGCCACACTTGATGCAGGTAAAATGATAGGATAGTTGTGAAGAGAATTATTGGGATAGGCAAGAATAAGATGTGAGAAGGCAATGAAGACAATGGCTGAAGGCACCTACTATACAGGCCAACTACAGTTAGGTGGCCAAACTTGGGCGCAGACCACAGAAGACGCTATATTGACCCACTTAAAAATCGATGTTGGTCATTTTTGTGGGTGGGTGCGCAAGCAGCTAGCCTTGCTTAGGGTGTAAAATAGTCTGGGACTGGGCCTGGCTGATGGAAATCAAGAACAGTTTTTTCCCAAGTTTGCATTCAATAGAAGTTTTATTCTTACTTTGAACTGTATTTTTTCCGTTTTCCATTCCGGTTTCAATGCTGCAATTACTTTCTTAAGGTCTTCTTCAGGTTCGTTGTCATCTACTAAAATCTCCACATGTTGCACTTTCATTTTTGTTGATACAATTAATGCTCTTTGTCACACGAGCTGCTTGATGTCGCTATCACAACTAAAATGGACATAGTTTTGTATTTTTATTTTATTAATATATTCCTTTTTATCATAAGAATCGGTGTTGAAATATGTTTGGCTGTACTGTTTATCTTTTATAATTGTCAGCAGTCATTGTTATCAAGAGATAACGACAAGCTGGATTCTCTATTGGTACAAAATGTAATAATATTTTTACGCAATGGAATTGTACCTGAAACTGATAACTAAATTTTTTTGTGCTTCTTTAATGCCATCTAGAGCAGAAGTGTTGAAATTTAGATTCAAGCATCTGTAATATACAATATCATTAGCATCAACACCAAGAGGTACGACAATCAGAATCTGCATGTCAGAGATTCGAATCTTTATTTTTGGAATTTGGTTAGGGATTCTAAAGATTCCCACAGATTCACTGGGATTCAGGCGGTATTCGGAAAGATTCGGATGCTCGTGTCAGAGATTCGGACAAATGTCGTATCTCTGATCAATATTCAAAGTAAAAAAGCAACCAATAGGTGCATTTAAAATTTTTGTTTTTGGGTTTTAAGTAATTTGATACACATGATGGGAAACCCAAAACAGCCATGATGGCCCATTCCGAGGGTATTGTTGGATTTGTGGTTTTGATCATGTTGGCATTGCTGAATTTTTCATTTCTTCTGAATGCAGTTAAATTCTTAGCTGATTTGTTGGGTTACTTTCACCTTGGTAGATTTGTTTTAAATATAACATTCTCGCCCATTTTGATCCCAAAAATTTAATAATATTTAATTCCTATCAAGTCGCACATTTTCTTTAACACTGGTTGTCTCACAGTTTTTGTTAAAATGTCTGCTGGCATTTGATTTGTTTACAGATCACCATATCACCATATCAGATCACCATGTCACCATCTGTCGCGATTCGACTTACAGTGGAAATAGTTGAGTAATTTATACTTGTGTTGCTAAGTTAAAGGAATCAAAATTAGGAGACAGTTTATAAGTTTAATATTATTATATTTTATTACAAAGTTATTACAATTAATTCTAATGTTAAATTTAATCTTCTGTTGTTGGTTTTCGGATTTGTATCTGCGGATACAATGAGATGCTGTTTTGATTTGGAGTAATCCAAATAAACTAGACTTCTCGGTTGGTCTGTTTTCGTGGTCGAGGGTGGTTATGGTGTATTCGGTTGGAATTCAATGGCTAATTGGCAAATTCAATTTCTGTGAATCGGCTAACCAATTTAACTCTGTTAACGCAATAGTCGGTTAAGACGATTGTTCTGTGAAACGTGCAAGTGTAAACACTCGTTTCCTTGCTACAGTACAAAGGATACTGTTAGCCACACTAACAATGCTTGTTAGAATACGCGTGGTAAAACCAAGATGGTGTTTACATGTGTAGTTTTAACTTGGCTTTCGTTATAACTGATTAAACTATAGCTATTCTACAGTTAAATAGACTTTTTGTAGTGTTACCTATATCGATGAGCATCTATCTTTGGTCAATCTGTGGTATCTTGTACAGCGTGGCCTGATTGGTGAAGAATCGTGATGCAAATTATCGACTTGATGGTTTCAATAGGTGCATTCAAAACAAGAAAGAAGAAGTGGCTTTTCCTTTCCTTCCTTTTAAAACGGTGACTTTCGAATGAACGCGCCATTTTCACGTTACGACAATGTGTACAAATGCGGAAGTGGTATATGCGCATGCGCTTCATATGAAAGTGGCTTAACAAATTGAAGAAAGTAGATCCAGATCTACTTTGTTGAAAGTCACGTTCTAAGGCTGACTTTCTTTAAGTGTGACGTAAAAACGTGACTTCCGTCTTCGGAAAGGAAAGAAAGTAAGGAAATTGACTTTACTTTTGAGTTTTGCACGTACCTAATGTATTTCTAAAAGTGTCAAACTTTTGGTACTCCAAAGTTTATGCAAGGAATGTCATGTGATACAGATTAGGGATTAATCTGAGTGGTCTTGATTGCTCACAAGTAATCACATGACCACACTTGATTTGCATATCACCCTCTTCTTGGAAAATGGGTCAAGAAAGAGAGGAGACATTCGTAATGAGGGGATTAAGAAAGGGGGGAATGTATAAATCTTTACACATTCCATATCAATTAAACACAAAATTATTTTAATGGAATAAACAACATTTATTCATGATACAAATTATACAAAATTATTACATAAATAATTTAGAAAACTTCTTGTGACCTCTGGGGTTAAACCACATCTTGTACATAACCTCTTATTGGATTGAGCAATCAACCAATCACAATTCTGATTGGTCAAGAGCCCCCACCATCTTTGTAAAAATAAACTGCTGCATTGCCTCCATTTCATTAACCACAATACAACAAGTTATGGGCCTAACGTGCTGTTGAAGTATTTATTTACATCATGTAATGTAATGTATACAATAATTTTTATTTGTGTACAGTAAATTTAGAAAAACCCAGCCACATACGTATGTTCAGCAATTAATTGTCATTCGGCACACATTCAAATCACATTTTCAATGATAGAATTGAGTCACGTAGTCGCAAGTATCTGTTATAGCTTTTAATGCCAATTCTGCAACAACAAAAAATTTAATTCAAAAATAGTACCAAAAGAAATTGCAAATCATTATTATTGACGATTTTTTTAACTCACTCAATCAAATCGAGAGGAAAATCGTCTATTTCCTCTGCAAACCCAACAGATGCCACTCCTTGTATAAGATTTAACTATCGGAAAAGATGCAATAAAATTTAAACAAAATTGTTGATAAATTGACAAATTCTGCCACTATTATAACTGATTATATTTACCAAATAATATGTATTGACTTGAGTATATAGCCTTTCTACATCAATGTCAGAAACACTTTTGTTTCCATCCTTTTTCGTCTGGGAGTAGTAAGTATCCAAATATACGTGCAACCATTCCATTTGGAAGTTTTTGTCAGGATATAATGAAAGATCCATGTCCTCAATACCTGCAAATCTAAAGAAATGGTAGGCGATATCAGCAGCTTGAAGACTCGTTCCAGCACCTTCCCAATCAACAAATGTAATTTTGTCTGAAAACATAAGATATGCTGAGTTAGTTTAAAGGTTTGTTTAGATATCTTAGTAGCTGATGCATTCAAGTCTGGTGTATGAGTACTTGTTTCTTTATTCCAGACGAGGTTCTCGGCTCTCATATCATTATGAGATAACACTGTCACCATATCGAATTCCTTTATTCGATCAATTACTCGTTTAACTTCAAATTCGACAAAATCTTTTTTTGGCAAATATTTCTGCAATCTAAATAATTAAAAATAGATAGGTATGCGTTAGTTTGAGGTGTGGAATTGTTTCGAATTGTTTCAGATGCCTGTCGTCATCATCCGGTCTTTTAAATGATTCTGGGTATCCAAACGGCAATACTGACATTTGAAATGCATTTATCTTTGATGGTTGCATTATGTCTGTGTCAATTGTAGTTGAATGAAGAAGCGCAAGTTGTTTTGCAATAACCCTGAATAGAAAATTAGGAAAGTTGTTTGAATAAGTAATTTTTAAATTTTTAAATTTTTAAACGTCATTTACTTGGAGGTGTGTGGTAGGCGCACAGTTTCTCTTGTCATAACTTCACCATGAATATAATTGTAACAAAATCCATTTGTAAAGGTAGCCAATATTTGAGGTGCAAAGCCATAAAGATCATAGATTAACTAAAGTGCAAAATCAATTGGTGCATTTGAATTGGTTAAACAAATTTTGAAAGTTTTCTTAAATGAATAAAATCATTATTATTAATAAATGACTTATAATTAATTCGATGTTTCTAAATGAAATAATATTAGGGCCTATTATCATTGGTTCAAGTTACTTTATTAGTGACGCACAGTTGTGATTGTTATGGAATGGTCGACGAGTGGTCAGGGGAGACCTCGTGGTCGCCGGACACAACATTCACTTAAAAATACCAAAGAAACGACACAAAGACAGTGAACTGAGTTTTAAGTATGTTTTTTTATTAGCAGCTTGTCTAGGTGTCGGTGCTCTGTGCAGACAAGTGGAGTTTCCATGTTGTTTGGAGTGAAAGAACTCTCCAACCTAACTTGACCACTGGTCACCATTGCAGATGGCAGCGGAGGCAAATATATCTCTGTTGCGCCATGTCTCTCGGACTTGGCGCCGACACATGCGATGTTCAGGTCCCAGTGGTGGGCAGAACCTGCACGCCTTGTGGAGTGTCGTCTACTTTGATTGTCATTTTAGCCATTTCTTCCTGATTGGAGCCAAGGTCAGATGCGACCTGTTGCTACGATCGTCAAGACAAGACTCCGGAACGTGGCGACAAAGCTATGATCACGTGACTTCCGGTCACCGACCCGTCGTGCGTCACTTCCGGTTTGAAGCGCTACATTCTTTTCTCGGCCCCGTTTGCAGCGCCGTCTGTTGCCAGATGCGGTGCGGGGCTTGTTGCGCTCGGCCAGTGCCATCTGGGCAGTTTTAGGTTGGCACACTGATTCTATACCGATACCGTTACTCTGGTGCCTATTACCAAATACCAGTACTTACTTCATAGGAATGTTTGTAGGGTATTTTGACATGCTTTTCAGAGATTTTTAAATTTTCTTAATGGGACCCGCCTCACCAAATGAGCAGAAACTTTATATGAATAATTCTTTTATCCTAGATGTGTCTCACTTACTTCAATAATTGTTACTTCATTGATCCGATTAAGATATTCTGCAATCTTAGGTGATCCATAAACTCGAATCATTATTGCATCCAACCGTTTTTTGTCTGTAAAGCATTGTATCATAGTATTCAACAAGCCAGCAGCTGCTTCTTTTGGTGATGTCTGAAATTACATTAGCGTTATTAGCAACAGTGAGGCTAGGTCTGTATCTGTCTGTCTAGATCAGTGTTTCCCAACGTGGGGCCCACGCCCCACAAGGGGGCAATTTGAAATGGACTCTCGGTCGCTACTCGAGCTTGGTAAATGTCCAGTATAGGTAATTTCTGTCTGCCATGTTTGTAGCCTAAACAAATTCCTAGTGATTTCTTCTTAAAACCTATCATTTAAGTTTCTTCAGTGAACAATTCAGTTTGTGAATATTTTAGAAAAGCTTTGGTGGGGCATGGCAGAAAAAAGGTTGGGAAACACTGGTCTAGATCAGTGATTCTCAAAGTGGGCGATACCGCCTCCTGGGGAGGGGGGGGGGCGCTGGAACAATCCAAGGGGGCGGTAGTATCATCGGGTGCATTTGGGGGGCGTTGGAACGATCCAGGGGGGCGGTAGTAGCATCGAGTGCATTTGGGGCCGTTGAATATTATCCTTTGTTATATTAATTTTCTGTGATTTTGGTAGATAACTTTATAATTTCAAGCTTCAAGGTGTCTTATTTACAACATCTTTCTTTACTATATTCTAGGATGTAGGTAGAAATATAGATGCATGTATCTTTCTGTTTGTTCGCTTAAAGAATGTAGATTTCCAGGGGGCGCTGAGTAATTTTCTTTCTGAAAAGGGGGCGGTAGGCCAAAAAAGTTCTGAAAAGGGGGCAGTAGGCCAAAAAAGTTTGAGAACCTCTGGTCTAGATGGAGTGTTGAACTACTAACTTTGGAGGTCACAAAGTTACTGAGCATCCTCAAACTAGACCAAAAGCATTCATTTCATTGAAATTATGTCTAAGTGCGACAATAAATAAAACAGTCAGAACGGAATGATTAAATGCGATATCTCTGTGCAACGAGTGTCTATTCGAAGACAAGACAACGCTCATGTTGCCCTGCACCCATGCATACTTCTGTACTTCTTGCGCAGAGTGGGTTATGAGTAATGTGCAGACTGAGAGAAGCATTCCAGGGTGCCCTTATTGTACATGCGATGTGGTTTCCACACCCTGCATTTTCACATAATTGAATCTGCATTTTTATTATGTTTTTGTTTACTTTTACTTTTCAAACAAAAAAATCGTACAACGGACTTTTTTTCAATCTGGTATATTCAAATAGAAAACCCTATCCAATACAGTTAATATTTTCATAATAAGAACTAAAAAATATATTAGCAATCTGCTTTTAATGTCATGAGTGCAAGTCAATTTCATCACTTGATTAAATATAGATAAAAGCAAGTACCTGTGATATCTAATACCACTGATAAACATGATGATTTTGAAAAACCTTTGTGTTTTTAAACTAGAATGAGAATTTCTAAATACTTGTTGCTTACTTACTGTTAACAGTTTATGAATTAATTATGCCACACTTAATGCAGGTAAAATGGTAGGAAAGTTATGAAGAGAATTATTGGAATACACAAGAATAAGAGGTGAGAAGGCAATAAAGACAATGTCTGAAGACAGACCGCGCCTACTGTACAGGCCAAACTAGGGCGCAGACCACAGAGGGTGCAATATTGACTCACTTAAAAATTGATGTTGGTCATTTTTGTGGGTGGATGCGCAAGCAGTTAGCCTTGCTTAAGGTGGAAAATACTGTAGTCTGGCACTGACCCAGGCTGATAGAAATCAAGTACAACTCTTACAAAAGTTTGCATTTAATAGGAGTTTTATTCTTACTTTGAACTGTATTTTTTCCGTTTTCCATTCTGGTTTAAATGCTGCAATTAGTTTCCTAAGGTCATCTTCAGGTTCCTTGTCATCTACTAAAATCTCCACATGCTGCACTTTCATTTTTGTTGACACAATTAATGCTCTTTGTCACACGAGCTGCTAGATGTCGCTATCACAACTATAATGGACATAGTTTTGTATTTCTATCTTATTCATGTATTCATTTTTTATCATAAGAATTGGTGTTGAAATGTGTCTGGCTGTACTGTTTATCTTTTATAATTATCATCAATGGTCCACAATGTGGTATGGGTGTGTGTTATCAAGAGAGATAATGACAAGCTGGATTCTTTATTGGTACATAATGTTGTAATAATATTTTTTGCAATGGAACTGTACCTGAAACTGATAAATAAATTTTTGAAGTGAAATTTCTATTGGCGCGGTAGGGCAAATTGGCATGACTACCACGTGACCGTCACGAAAAATTGAAACGGAAGTGAAACGCGCATGCACCGCGACTTGCACGCACAGCGACTTGCACGCGCAGACACTAGCAGTTGAGAGAAAAGAGAGGGAATTTGACACAATTTTGACAAAAATTCAACAAAAATTGTACAAATATTTGAGGAAATTTGACAAAAAAATTCTACAAAAATTTGAGGAAATTTGAAAAAAAAATTGAGGAAATTTGACAAAATATTTGACCAAAAATTTGACAAAAATTGGAAGAAAATGCTACAAAAATCCGACAAATTTAAATTTTTTTGTTAAATTAAATTTAAATTTATTTGTTAAATTAAAT
The DNA here is from genome assembly GCA_034701245.1 of Strigamia transsilvanica. Taxonomy (NCBI): domain Eukaryota; kingdom Metazoa; phylum Arthropoda; class Chilopoda; order Geophilomorpha; family Linotaeniidae; genus Strigamia; species Strigamia transsilvanica. Next base: position 1,236 of record JAQIXU010001817.1, on the reverse strand, counting down.
TTAAATTTATTTGTTAAATTAAATTTTAATTTATTTGTTAATTTTTGTCAAAAGCAATGCATAAAATCAACTTTTCCTCAGAGCTGAGAAGTTTCACTTCTACCCCACAAGAGTCTCACGCATATTTTTTTTTTTTAAATTCTCTGCATCTGTAACATACAACTTCATTAGCATCAATATCAAGGGGTATGACAATCAGAATCTGCATGTCAGAGATTCGAACCTTCATTTTTGGGTTTCTGTTAGGGATTTTAAACATTTACACAGATTCGGAAAAATTCGCTTGGATTCAGGCGGTATTCGAAAAGATTCGGGCAAGATTCGGATGCCCATGGCAGATGTCGTATCCCTGATCAATATTCAAAGTAAAAAAGCAACCAAATAGGTGCATTTAAAATTTCTGTTTTGGGGTTTTAAGTAATTTGATACCAAAAATAGCTTGTGACCGGATACTGGTCACTAACCGCATTGCACCCGCCACGTCACCAGGTGGAGCTGCAAACCGGAAGAGGTCCTTGGACCTCTCGCAAATTGGAATCGGAAGTGCGCTGACCGGTGGGCTCTGCACTTCTGACGTGACTAGCAACACGCACAGTCTTGTGCACGTTCCGCACGTCCGAAACGAGAGAAACCTGAAGATGGAGGTTGCAGATGTGACTTGATTGTCGCAAAACACTGTGCGCTGCACGGCAAAGCACTTTAGCTGCTGGCATTTGATCTGTTCACAGATCACCATATCACCATATTACCATCTTGTACATAACCTCTTATTGGATTTAGCAATCACCAATCCCAATTCTGTATTGGTCACTGGAACCTGATTGGTCAAGAGCCCCACCATCTTTGTAAAAATAAACCACATGTTAAGTTACCTTTACAACTGCTGCAATCGCCTCCATTTTCTTAACCACATTACAACAAGTTATGGGCCCTGCACGCTGTTGAATTATTTATTTACGTCATTTAATGTAATGTATACAATAATTTATATTTGTGTACAGTAAATTTAGACAAACCCAGCCAGATATGTATGTTTAGCAATTGATTGTCATTCGACACACATTCAAATCATATTTTCAATGATAGAATTGAGTCACGTAGTCGCAAGTATTCGTTATAGCTTTTAATGCCAATTCTGCAACAAAAAATAAATGTAATTTTTTGCATACTGACTTCTATGCAAATAATGGTAGAAACCGATGAGATTTAGCCGAGCTGCAAAGCAGCAAGGAGATA
>JAQIXU010001816.1:0-14957 GCA_034701245.1 Strigamia transsilvanica | reverse complement strand
TAAATCAGTGGTATATTGCATTTTAAATGCTAAATCAGTGGTATATTGCATTTTAAATGCTAAATCAGTGGTATATTCCATTTTCCTATGTAAAACAAAGAAAATATTGCATTTTCCTGGTGTAAAACAAAGGAGAATTTTGCATTTCTATTGCTGACAAGGATCAAAGAACCAAATACTTTTATGAGGTGTGTCCATCCTGCATGCCAATTGTAAATTATTTCCAAATTTCTTTTGCTGGTGGGGTGGGTATGTATCATTAATTTTTGCCCCCAGGGCACCTGGGTCGTGGGTTAAGATTCTTAAAAAGTTAATAAGACATTGGAATCACAATTTAGTCATCATGCAACTTCTTATCATGTGTGACATGGTTTTAAATTTAAATTTTCTTGACCTTCAAGAAATAAAAATGGGAAAATTCCTAAGCAGGGTGGGGTGAGCTTCAAGTCACTTTCACAGTTGCAGTCTATCAATTTCCAGTCTTTACCACTCCTTTTAATGCATTGCTTGAATAACAAAAAAGTTGTTTGAAAAGTAAAAAAAAAAAAAAAGTGGTTTTAACTGTTTTGGTTGCACAAAAATTAACAGAAACCACTGACCTGGCACTGAGGCAATTTTTTATTTTTTTTTTTATTTAAAAAAAAATATTTTTTTGCTTTTTGCTTTGTATTCATAGTTGGCTGCCATCTTGGATGAGATGGGTTCCATTTAGCTAAGTGGTCTTTTGTATGATTTTTCATTTCTTTAGATAAATGGAATATATTGAAGCTATATTGAGTGAAATGCTAGGAATGTATGTGCATGTTGTTTGTTTTTCAGTTATCTGAGTAGTCTGCTGCTCTTTGGCACACAAGAAAACCTTGGACATACCTCATCTTGCCCTGAGGGGGTCAGCTGCTTCAAATTCCACAAGTCCACCCTCATTTTTTCTTCTTTTGCCTTTCCTGCAGTTGGCCCAGTGAATTTTCTTTTTACTTCATTAGGACAGATTGATTGGCTTGTAATTTAATCATCAAAACATGTAATGGAAAAAGAAAAATTAATTTAAAAAAAAAAAAAACAATTCTGTTGGGAGTAATGAAAAATGTATAAGCTTATATAAAAAAAATTCAAGTATTGATGTGTTTGTTTCCACTGGGTGGCAGACAACAAAGCCAGGATGTTGAATTCAAATAAAGTTCATGTTTGTACACTGTACATAAAATGGCAGGTAGCCTAACCACTAGATCTTACCGGAATACCCACTTATTGACTTAAATGGAGAATTTGTACAAGATTTATGTGTTTGAATAAAATGTCTTCAGTTACCCGCTGAAGAAGGCCCGAAAGGGTCGAAAACCTATTGGGTGTTAAGTGATAACATTTTACGTATACTTTACCAATGTCAAAAACAAGGATTAAATGGAGACGCCGTTTCTTTTTGTTTGAGAAATGGCGAAATCCAAGAAAGTAATAAAAAGACAGGGTGTTAAATCCAAGTGAAATTTATGCGAGGACACTGTGGAAATAACTACCAGGTAGCCTAATACCTTTTTCGCACCAGAAAGTTTGGGACAGCTTAACATCTAAATCTAGTTCTGGGTGATTTAGCCTACAAAATGATTAGGCTAATTTGTTCGCACCGAAAATTAAAAAACCACATACCCAGGCAAGCATGTAGCCAATAGACAATCCCCTGACCACATACCTGGAATTGTGGGAAGTGTTCTAGACTGGCTTAGGCAGTTATCTAGTTGATACAACTGGATTTTAATTATCTAGGTTAAACATTTTTTAACTAGAACTAGATTCTAATGTTAGGCTAGACTACGTTTTTTGGTTCGAACAAGGTGTAACCACTAGATTGTACCGTAAAAGCCATTTGTTGACTTTGGCGGTGATGCTGTTTCTTTATTAGCGAGAAACAACAAAAGTCAAAATTTATCTCTCTTTTGCTTTCATTAATTGAGTAGGACAGAATGTCGAGCCCCACCAGAATTATAGATTTACTTTAGTCGTTGCCCCTCCAATTATTCTCCATTCGATTGTCCAGCGGGTTTGCGTGATATATCTCTGGTCTGGATCCATTCTGGCTGAATGCTTCAGTTATTCATTTCAGAGTGGGGTGAATTACAGTAATTTTGTTGATTCATTCAAGTAGGTGGGTGCGTGGAAGTCCCATTTTAGGCTTATTTTGCAAACCATGTCTTGGGAGTCAATAAAAGAAGTTCATAACACTTTGTCATCTGCTTGACATTTTAATGTCTTGATATTTATGGCGTAATGAAAGGGGTGAGAACAGCCAGAAAATGGGCTGTTGAGTTTGGTGGATTTTCTTTTTTATTCTTAAAAGAGGGGAAGAAAATTACTGGAATTGTGTGGTGGAGGTGGGTGGAACGCTTTTGAAAAATCTCTTTTTAATCATCCAAATGTGGGTTGGTCAAATGAGTGACTAATGGGCTCCTGTTGTGATTAACTCTTGCAAATTAAGTTCCACGTCTTTTTATTGATCGGTTCTTCAAAGGACGAACACAGCCAGAATTTGACGACGAGGAAAAGTTCGACCGAATTGTTGATGTTTCAATGGGAAGGGAGTTTGTTGACCTCGGTTTGTCGACTGATGGAGCCTGTCAAACATAAGTTAGTCGAATTTACTCAAATTCGAGGTATCTTACCACTAGATCACATGGGAACGTTAATCTAAAGCTTTTGATCATTGAGTTTAGCGAAAGCCAGGATATCCTTACCACTAGACCGCATGGGAAAACTTGTCCGTATATACGCCGTTATGCGGAGCAGTTTAAAACCTGGACTAATCTTATCGTTTATTAGTGTCTCGGGGCCAAATTCATTAAAGTATTAGTCGTATTGACATTTTTCGTCACGACTGCTATTAAGCAGAAACAAAATTGCCGTCAATTTTAAATTATATCCATAACAATGGTCATAAATTTAAGAACGGAGCCGAACTGAACGACGCTTTTTGTTAATCATAACTTAATGAATTCGTCCCTGATAAGCACACCAACGCATCGAGGACTGCTCGATCCGTTTTCCCCGCAGGAATATCAATGAATAGGTTAATTTAAACTAAAAATAGGCATAACAGCTGGTTTTTATTGTAAAGAAAAAGCCTGAACGGCAGCGCGTGGTGTGCACAAAACCCCCTTGGATTTTTCACTTCCTCCCTGAATAGGTGAGGGTATCCGATTAGGCGGGAGAACAGTACTCCGCTTGCATATGGCCTATGGGACAGCTGACGAGGCACAAACGTGTTTTGTCGACTTTCTCTGAAAACGGTTCATGTTCCCTCGCTGTAAATCAGACTAATCCCAATTGATCTAATTTACGAGCGACTGTTAGAAGTCGACGTACAATTAGCCAGCGTTGAATTATACGCGGGATGATTCAGTCTATTGGATAAATGTTTGTAAATTTATGCTTCCTTCCTTCCTGCTTGGCTGCGATTTGTTTATTTTTGTTGGTTAATCAGATTTTGCTCTTTTTTTAAAAAATTTTATTTATCTAAGTTCATTAATTTTTTTCCAGGAACCCATTTACGGATCTGTCAACAAGGGGAGACATGTTGTACCGAAGAAATGGAGGAGAATTTCAACCAGCAGAGTCGGCAGGAATTCGATCGCATTTTGAAGCAAACCATCGATGTACTCAGACATACGTTCAGCACACGGACGCAAAAATTTGATGGTAACTTGACGGCGGGGGAAAAATCATTCTGGTTTAAGATTTCTGCTGAGGGCAGAGTTGATTTTGCGGTGATAAAAATGGGAGGGCGCATGTGTCTCGAAAACCCAATTCACGATATACTGGATTTTCGTCAGCGCATCTCGCGGTATCCGGATTTGCGGTATAAATAATTGCGAGATCAAAATTGTCACCTCTCTCCATTGAGAGCATGGCTTAAAATTGTACTCAAATGCGAGGTATCTTACTACTAGATCACATGGGAAAGTTAATCTTAAGCTTTTGATCATTGAGGATTGCACGTCAATGGCTGCCTGTACAGCGCCATCTATCGGCAAAACACTAAAGCAACGGCTCCAGCATAACCTCCATAGGTTGGCAAGCTAAAATTGTCACATGCAGGGTCATATTTCCCATTATTTCTTGAAACTTGTCAGTGCTTTCAATTTTTTTTCTACTTTTAAGCAAAAGCAGGTAACTAATGGAGCCAGGGGTCAGTTTAGCTGTCCCCATTTTATTTTCTTGCCACAAATGGCACTCAGCTTTGATGTTGCCTATTACTTTAAATCGATTTTTGTCTCTACTTTGATTGCAACTATAGTACCAAGCACTTACACTCGCTAAGAAAAAAAAAATGTTGCTTGTTGGTCCTATCAACGACAACAGATGCAGTCACCTTGTCTTGTGCAGAGTATTGATCTGCGTGGGCTTGAATTCAATTTTGATCCATTTTCTAGTAGTTTGCATAATGCACACTGCACTTTATTCGTGCAAATAACACAGAATAAATTTGTTTTTTTATTTTTTTTGTTTCAGATTATTTCCAAGATCTACTTAGGGTTTCGAAGAAAGCATTCCACGAAATGTTTGTTAGGACTTACGGCACGTTGTATGAGCAAAACGCACATGTGTTTACTGATTTATACGATAACTTGGAGAAGTATTACATAAGAGGGAACGTTAATTTGGCTGATGCACTCGACTCGTTCTTTATAACGCTTTATCAACGGATGTTTCAAGTGCTAAACGCTCAATATTCGTTTGATCAAAAGTAGGCAAACTATTTATTTATTTATTTATTTATTTATTTATTTATTTATTTATTTATTTATTTATTTATGATCTCGTTTTCTAATCTGTAATAAGTTTTCGGTTGGGAATTAATGTTGGTTTATCCGATAGCAGATACAGCCTGTGCAAATGGGCGTTTCGCGAAACCAGCACGAGGGGACAACATAAATAAATCGATAGAATTTAGTCGCTTACATATTTCAAATTTAAAAATATATTTTTGAGGTTTTATGTTTTTGGGATGAATTGGAAAATGTAAAATTGCTGTTGAAATGAAGATAGTGGCGCGTTTATTCATTTGCTGCGTGTGTTAGGGGATGAGTTTTTATCAAATTGTGTCGCTGTGTAACGAGGGATGTGTGTTTGGTAGTTGTTAATTTGAATTAATTTTGAATTTAAGGTTCCTGAACTGCATGCAGGAATTCATGGATGACTTGAAACCATTCGGAGACGTCCCGCAGAAGTTATCCGTCCAAATTCGAAGAGCATTTGTCGCTGCTAAAACATTCACACAAAGTCTGGGTGTTGGTCGGGACATAGTGAAGAGCATGATGGATGTAAGCACATTAAGACCATATCCTATACGTTTTCTGGTGGAATGAATTGCCGCCAACTTACCTTTATAGCATTAAATACGATTTCATATGCTATTTGGACGATTATTGGACTGCAAAAACACCACAAAAAATGCATTTTTTACATGTAAAAAGCATTTTTATCTAAAAATGCATTTTTTAAGCATAAAAATGCATTTTTTTAAGCATAAAAATGCATTTTTTAAGCATAAAAATGCATTTTTAAACAATTCACTGCATTTTAAGCAATTAAATGCAGTAGTTGCCAGCTATCATTGTTTCAAGTTGTTTGCTTAAGCATTTAATTCAGTGGTTTGCAGTAAAAGACTTTGTAATTATTGACTTGTAAACAGTGGATTGCTAATCTGATGAAAATTTAATTTGCGCAGGTCCCTGCAACCGGTGAGTGCACACGCGCTTTGATGAAAATGACTTATTGTCCACACTGCCAAGGACTGCCTGATCTAAAGCCGTGCAACAGCTATTGTATGAATGTCATGAAAGGTTGCTTGGGTTACCACACCGAATTAGATGCCGAATGGAACACCTATATAGGTCCGTATTTACTGAAATAAAAAAAATAAAATAAATGTATTGAGTGAAAAATCCAATTTGTAGAAGCACTGGTTGCATTGGCCGATAGATTAGAAGGACCGTTCAATATTGAATCGGTCGTGGAACCCATGGACATAAAAATTTCAGAAGCGATAATGAATTTTCAAGAAAGCGGACAACAGGTTTCCCAAAAGGTAAAACGGAATTCTTCCCCACGAAATATTTCTTTCCTAATCCTTTCCTGGAAGAGGGTGATATGCAAATGGACCCTGATCATGTGACCTTCCGTGAGCAAATCAGAATACATTGGATAATGGTTATTGATTTGTTTTAGATATTTGAGAATTGCGGGAAGCCGACGATCGGGAAACGCGACGTCGAACGGGAGTTGAACTACGACACGCTTAAGTTTGGGCGGCACGACGGCGGATCGTCGCGAAATGCGGCCGGCGGGACTAATCTCAATCGCGTGGTTCGGGATATACGGAATAAGGTTAAAGTGGCCAAGAATTATTGGTCGAATTTGCCGTACCAAATGTGTGATAAGGAGCACATGGCTGCTGATCCGGTAGTTGAGGATAACTGCTGGAATGGACTGGCGAAAACAAAGTAAACGTTGTTTGGGTTTGGATTTTTGGTTGTATTTGATTTTTGTTGTTTTTGGTTAGGTTTGAGCCGTATAAGACCGGTGATGGTGCGGATTCGGAGTCGTCTGAAGTTGATGTGGATGCTAATAAGCCGAATAGTTTGGTTAATCAACAAGTGCTCAATTTGAGGATGGCGACGAGTAAATTAAAGAGCGCGTATAGTGGAATGGATGTGGATTGGCCCGATAGTGGTAATGGTTTGGGATTGGTTTGGGTTTGTTGGTTTTGATTGGATTGTTTTTGGTTTTGTTAATTAGTTGATTGGGTGGGATTTAACAACAATTTCTGGTTTTTTCTTGAGATTTATCAACAATTTCTGGCTTTTCCTTGGGATTTATCAAACATTTCTGAGATTTTGTCGAGATTTATCAAAAAATTCTGGAATTTTGTTGAGATTTGTCATAAATTTCTGGTTGAAATTTAACAAAGATTTAACAGATTTCATTAATATTTGTGAACATTTTGTGAGTTTTATCAAAAGCTTAACAGATTTTGTTGAGATTCATCGAAGACTTATCAGGTTGTGTTGAGATTTATCAAAAGTTTTCAGATTTTGTTGAGATTTATCAAACTTTTTCAGATTTTGTTGAGATTTATCAAAATTATTCAGATTTTGTTGAGATTTACCAAAATTTTTCAGATTTTGTTGAGATTTATCAAAACTTTTCAGATTTTGTTGAGATTTATCAAAACTTTTCAGATTTTGTTGAGATTTATCAAAACTTTTCAGATTTTGTTGGGATTTATCAAAATTTTCAGATTTTGTTGAGAATTTTCATAAACTTATCAAAATTTTGATAAATCTAAACAAAATCTGATACGTTTTTGATAATTCTCAACAAAATCGGATAAAATCAAAAAGGTATCAAATTTTGTTGGGATTTATAAAAATTTTATTGGATTTTATTGGGATTTATAAAAATTTTATTGGATTTTGTTGCGATTTATCAAAATTTTATTGGATTTTGTTGGGATTTATCAAAATTTTGTTGGATTTTGTTAGGATTTATCAAAATTTTATTGGATTTTGTTCAGATTCATCAAGATTTTAACTTGTTTTGTTGGGATTTATCAAAATTTTATTGGATTTTGTTAGGATTTATCAAGATTTTGGATTTTGTACAGATCCATCAAAATTTTATCGGATTTTGTACAGATCCATAAAAATTTTATGACATTTCATTGCTTTTACCTCACTGACACCAACCAACATAATTTCACTTCAGATTCGAACGGCAGCGGCAGTGGCAGCGGCGACAGCAGCAGCGTTGACGGCGCATCGGGCGATGGCGCCGAGCCCCCAGAAGACCCATACTTCGCCCCGACAACCACAACCCCCAAACCTGCCAAAACAACGACAACAACTTCAAAGGCGCCCACTCAACAGCGCATGACATTACAGAAAGCGCTTAACATATTCGTGTTCCCCATTATGGTCATGTGGTTAGGCAGTGTGTTCTAAATTAGCCATCAACGCGGATATGATCCGTGTCGTCGGCCATTGACTACGAAGCGAGTGTTTTTAATCACCCGACGTAACTGCTCTCGTGTGCATTTCGTGCCATTCATTCTTCGGGCTTTTCTACCAAAACTTTGATCATTTTATTATTATTATTATTATTATTATTATTAATTATTATTATTATTATTAATATCTTTTGACAAAGTTAAAAGACAATCAGTGATTTTGCGAAGACTTTTAGTTATTTCTTTTTTTTAAGAAAAAAATGAGAAATTTTAATCATTTTTAGGTTTGTCAATTCTAATGATTATTTTTTTGATATTTTTCAATTGGTGGATTTAATTTGATTATTAGACAAGATGAAGCCGCGGACGTATAATCGTTGTTCGTGAGGGTCCAAAAACAAGTTGCCTTATTTTACGGTGAACGAAAGCATTTAACGGGCGACAGATATTGCTATTTTTATTTTAATATACAGTAGTTTGCAATAATTATAAGTCACAGGATTTTTTTTGTTTGATTTGTAGGCAATAATTTGTTATTTGGATGACATTTGTGTTGAAAAAAGTGGATTTTTTTGTTTTGTTTTTTTTAAATTTTTTTAATTTTACAGGCTTAAAGTGGATTTAATTGATACCAGTTCGGCCAGTGAAAAGTTTGACTATATGAAAAAATAAATGACATTTTAATTTATACTTTAGTTTCGGTGTAAGTGTATTTTTCAAGCCTCGAAATGGAAAATTTCACGAACCGGAACACAAGTTCAAAATTGTACTCGCAATGCGTGCGGTGTATCGCAAAACCGCTTAACCGCAACGCTTTGGTCATTTTTTGGCTCTGTGGTGACGTTTCGGTTACGTTTTGGAGAATTTTTTTAATTGGTAAAAAAAATTGGTAAAAACGTGACTGAAACGTCACCAAAGAAATTTCTGCAGTAATTGCAGGATTATACTTCCAGGATCTCGGGTTATTTTAAAATCTCGGTTTTCCGAGATGAGATGAGATCGCGTACGATACCGAGAAAAAACGAGATTTTTGATTTTGTCACTTTATTCTTATGCTTTTCACATTTTGATAATTTAAGCACTTAAATCAACAGAAAATGTTCAAATATTTTTTTGCTTACTTGAATTATGACCATGGACTTGACACTTCGAAAGAAAAAGTAAAAGAAAGTAATCACGTTAGATTTTTGAGAGAATGAAATCAATTTAAATTTTAAATTCAACTACTTTCTTCGATTTTTTATAATCTTGTTAAATCTCGATTTTGATTCTTTCATGTAATGGAATCTCGTTTCGCTGAGATCGAGATTCCAAGAGTCAAAAATGGACCAAAATGGACGAGATTGAGATTCCGAGACGAGCGAGATCTGGAAGTATATTGCAGGATCCTGCAGTAACATTTTTATAAGGGACGTACTATGTACTGTTGGCTGGTATAATAATTTCACGAACCAGAACCAGTGCCAGATTAACCCATGTAGAGGCCATTAGGCCGTCGAAATCTCGGAGCCCCCTTTGCGCTTTGCAAATTATATCTTAATACGTTTTGAACAACAAAATCTTGATAAACCAATTTTATTAAACAAAACAAACATTGATATTTTCAAAAATTATTGTACGATTGCGATGCGGGCACTGTTGCATCAGAACTGGCAAAGTTCTCTTTCAAAATCAAATTTAATATTATTTTTGATTCGTTGTCGCGAGGCCCCTAAAAGGCATGCCTACTTGGCCTAATGAGTAATCCGGCACTAACCAAACGATATCTTTTGTGGTCTTTGCGTACATTTCGAGCCCTGGTATTTAAGTGAATGTGCAAAGCGTGCTGTTTAACCAGGTACACGATTAATCGGCTAAAAGTGGGTAAAACTGGAATTTTTTTCTTTAATTTTCAAAAATTTATTTGTGTCTCTAATTAATTGATTTCTGGTTAATTGCCCGTGTTGCACCTGTTCAATCGACACCGTTTAATTGCCACACAAAAAACAAAAAAGCAAAAAACAACAATCTGAGGTGGACAAAGAAAATCATAGTGTGAATTTATTGAATAACTATTGATTTTTTTTTCAAATCTAAAACCACAACGTGTAGAAAAAAAATCCGAAATTCAGGTACAGGTACAACATTTGAAACTTATACAATTTTTAAAAATAATAATTTCTTTTTTAGAAATTTAATCTGTGTATTGACTCTTTATTTTCTTCTGCAGATCCATATTGTTTCTGTTGGCAGAATCCAATCGCATTTCCAGCTCTTCAATTTGCCTTTGGTAATTGCTTTTGACGCGTGGGACTTCGGTTTTCAGTTTGCATTCCGCATCCATTAGACGATGATTCAACTGCTCGATTTCCGTCTGCATTTGTTTGCTGAATTTTCAGTAGAAACAAAAATATATTAGAAAAATTTCCCAAAAATAGTTTATCCTAAAATAAATTTCCACAAAAACATTATTGAAAAAAATTACAATCGAAGTTTATTTTAAAGAAAAAACATTTAAGCGGCGGCATTTCGAAGACTTGCATCATACTGAGAAAATCTACCGCACGGCCCTGACTTTATATACCAAGTCACTTGGCATTCAATTGTTGCCGCTGTTTTCATTCATGCAATTTTTGGCTCAAGTTACTGTTTCTAATAATACCCACATTGTTGCCACTGACAATGACAATGAAAAATTCTCTGATGGAAGCTGAAAAATTGGATTGTTGTGCCAGAAGGACTGGAATGTCCATTGGTTTTTAAGCAAAGCCAATAGAAGTGCTTTAATTTGATTTTATTAAGCATTGCACTTGTTGGGTTTTAGAGTGATTATGTAATCAGACCTGCGGTGTTAATTCTAGGTGATGTGTTTCTATTTTAGTTGTAGAGCAATTTAAGTGCATTGGGGAACAGGCACAAGTTCTTTTTAGGTAGCAACTCACAAGTACTCGGGCTTAGATGACATGACATCATTTTAAAATAGCCAATAATTCAATATGATTTAAGAAAATTGTTGAAAGCAATGGTGCCTAGTGGAATAATTAATATTGTGTTACAGTTAGGGAAGGTCACAGTTAAAATAGAACATGCTCAGCTGTTGAGGGCATAAATCTTGCAGGGGAAAGCGTAACAAGATGAAGTAATTGGCACCTAATCAGGGGTAAAAATGCTGACCAAGAAATTTTAAAAATACTTGAAACATAAATAGGGAATTTAGACTAGTTTAATTGAAGAGGATTGAAAAAAGTGTACTTCCTTTTTGTGGCATTGGGAATGTGCATCTGTTGCTGTTATATTCAAGGTAAAAATAGTTATTGGGAGCCAGCAAGTAAGCAGCTCTGTAGATAGCGGTTCGAAAAGCTAAGTTTAGCGGCAAGTAAGATAATAGGGATTAGCTTTTCTTGCTTAATCGAAAGGAGCGGTCAGAAGCGGTTTTTGGGGTGTGGAAGCTAGGGTTTTGTCTAGGCCCCCAAGATTTTTTAAAAAGAAAATTAGTATTTCTTCGAGTTGGGCACGGGCCTCTTTTAGCGCGATAATTGATAATTGATAATTAAACATAGTCTTCTCAATCTGTTTCAAGTCTAAATAAATTGTCTACGAGGTTACCTCATCCCCATAATCACGTCACAATATCGACAATATTAAAGAATACGGGTGTTTACATTTTGGCGTATTCTTTAATGTTGCTGATATGAGAAGTTTGAATTACCTGACCCACGATGTCAGGGGGCCCAAAGAAGATTAAACGAAGTACAAGCGTGGTAAAAAAAAATTGTCGCCTCTTTCCATTGAGAGCATGGCTTAAAAGCGACAATTTTTTTAACGACGATTGTACATTTGTTAGTGGGTTTTGGAAAGAGAGTGGAAGCAGGTAGCTCGTTTTTACATTTTGCTCGGGGGCCAAAAAGTTGGTAGTTATGTCACTGAAAGGTGGAAACATTGACGATTCCAGTAGGTCTATTAAAAGTTGCTCCCAGGACCGAAGAGTTATCTTCTACAATGTCCCTCAATTACAGGGCTGGCATGAGGTTTTGCAACTCTGGAAAGAGTTATTAGTGGGACCCCTCCAGTGGGCTAGGCGGACCCTTAAGGGAACCACTGGAAGCAGTGGCAGAACTTCAAATCTAAAGGTAGGTTCACACTTGTGTTCACACTAGACGCAATGCAAGCTGGTTGCATCCAAAAATTCACAAAAATTCCTGACGTTGTGTAAATTTGTATTTCGACTCCCAAGTTGAAGTAAGATGCAACGCAAGGAAAAGATTCGACCTGCAGCTCCTGGGTCCTGGGTGCTGTGCAGTATGACGAGGAGCTAGGGGCACTTGATATTTTTAGCCAAGGGCACTTGAAAGTATTACGACAAAGGATTCCTGGTTTAGAAGATTTCTGGACCCAATAATACAAAAACCTCAAAGAACAAACAAAAAGCAAATGCCGAAGTTCGACTATTTACTAGCACATCTGAATTACGAATGCCACCAATGGCCCTTTTGCAGCTCTGTGACTGACTGGTGTATTGCTTTATGTTCATTTTGAATTTTAGGGTTCTCAAAACCCACATCTGGTACTGTCCCGCTAGAGAAACATCGGAGGCCCTGGGCCCACTTCAAAATCACTCAGGAAAGTTTTTTTTTTTTTTTAAATCTTTGGGCCCTTGACCCAGCCTTTAGGGGCCCCAAAAACCACAGCTCTTTCCAAGTGCAGGGCCGTGTGCGGGTGCAGCATTCGCACCCCTGTCCGGCCGAACAGGAAGGACCCCATGCGTCATTGCCAATGACGTTGCAATTATGTAACGTGGAGTAACATTTACATTACATAACGGAAGTTACATTTCGTTACTGCTAAAAAATTAACAAAATACGGTTACGTTACAGTGGCCCAAATATGTAACGGTAACGTTGTGCAACACTGGTCATTGGGGCCCCAAATTCACACAACAAATCCACCTCTGCACCACCACCTAGTGGCGAATTCCTAAAAGAAAACAAGATAACAAACATTTACCATTTCATTTCCCACGAGCTCGTGTTCATTAACTCATCCATGGCGGTCATCCCGCGCACGGGGGACGTCGCACGTGACCCAGGCGCCGACGAGAATCCACTATCCCGCATCGAGTGTCGAAACCTTTCGGAAGTGTAAATCTCCCTCATGGGACTCGCGCTTCTCCGGAACTTATCGGCGCCGAACATCTCTCTGGGCGGGCTCGCTCCCCGTCGAAATTTTTCGTCCAGAAGGATCTCCTCGCGTCGACGCGCGATGTCGTGGTCGAAATTGCGCATGGCCGACCGACGCGGCGACTCCAAGTACTCGTTTTCGAACTCCTTCTCGAGCAGTCGGCGCTGTCGACGTTTGTCGATCCCCGACAGAAACAGATCGTAATCGCGCTCGGTGCGCAGCGGTTTTCGGAAAAACGCGTTCGCCGACGCGGGCCGGCTGCGCTGCATCGACAGCTGCGTGTCGATGTCGGCGATGGCGCTCGACGTAAACGCCGAATAACTCGACGTTTTGCTCAACATGGCTTCGCGGTTGAGGTCTTCGCGTTCGCTGCGCAGGTTGTGGGGCCGGGGCGCCATCTTTTCGATGCGGACTTGAGTTCGACGAACGGCGGCGTCGGCTTCTTTGCGGAACGCCCGGTCGTCCTTTTCGCGGGCGAATTTCTTGAACTGCGTCTCGGGGACGCTGGGGAGGGTGACGACGGGCCCCGGGTCGACGCCGGTGTCGCGCTTGTCGAGCCATTGCATCATGTCGTCGTAGAAATTGAATCCGAAAAGGTAGTTGTCGTTGTAGATGCTGGTGATGGGTCGTCTCCAGTTGCCGCTGAAGCGGGACACTTTGGGCAGTCTTGGCGCCATTGTCGAGGAGATCCAACGGACGAAAAAGTTGTTGGTTGATAGAGTGGTTGCGTGCAGATGTGCACCGCCTTGTCGGGGTGAGAGAAGGATGCGAATGAGATGGTGAGCAGTTTGTTATGTAATGGTTGGAGCCAAGGGTGAGGACGTCAGAGGCGCACGAGGCTGGGTGGTTATTTTGGGCGGTTTGTCGTGTCAGCTGGTTTTTTTTTTGGTTGTTTTTTTTGGGTTAAAGTTTGGTGGATGATTGAGGTTTTTTTGGGGGGGTTGGTGGGGGGTTGTTTATGTGTAGTTATTGATGGATTGAAGAGAAGTTTTAGATTTTAGAACAGTTTTGAGTAATTTTAGAAAAAATTAGGGAGATTGAGAAAAATTAGGAAAAGTGAAAAAAATTAGGAAAATTCAACATGACATAGGAAAACCAAACAAGAAATTTAGGATAAGTGAGAAAAATTAGGAAAATCCAACATGACATAGGAAAACCAAACAAGAAATTTAGGATAAGTGAGAAAAATTAGGAAAATCCAACATGACATAGGAAAACCAAACAAGAAATTTAGGATAAGTGAGAAAAATTAGGAAAATTGACAAAAATTAGGAAAATCCAACATGACATAGGAAAACCAAACAAGAAATATGAATATTGAACAGAAATTAGGACAATTGAACAAAAAATTAAGTAAAACTGAACAAAAATTTGAAAGTTTGAACAAAAATTTGAAAGTTTGAAAAGAAATTTGAAAATTTGAAAAGAAATTTGAAATTTTGATCAAAAATTCGAAATTTTGATCAAAAATTCGAAATTTTGATCAAAAATTCGAAATTTTGATCAAAAATTTGAAAATTAGAAAAGAAATTTGAAATTTTAAACAAAAATTTGAAAAATTGAATAAAAATTTGAAAAATTAAACAAAAATTTGAAAGATTGAACAAAAATTTGATGCATAAATTTGATGCAAAAGTTTATGAAATTGGTTCAAAATTTGATGCACAAGTTTGTAAATTTGATGAATAAATCTGTAAATTTGATGAAGAAATCTGTAAATTTGAACAAAAATTTGTAAAATTGACAAAAATTTGTAAAATTGACAAAAATTTGTAAAATTGACAAAAATTTGTAAAATTGA
>JAQIXU010001815.1:0-14957 GCA_034701245.1 Strigamia transsilvanica | reverse complement strand
CCGGAATTTCTATAGTTTGATTATTAATGACAAATTCCATAGGCCTTTCGACGGTTTCCGGTCATCTTCAGTGCTTTTCCAATAGAAACCTTCCTCTCTCGATCTCCCCCTTATGCACTCCTGATTTTGGGACCTTTTGTGAATGTTTTTAGGACTTTAGTACATTTCGTGCCCAATATCTTGGTGCCGAATTCAAACTGCAATAATTCCATGTTTATTTACTTTATTTTAGCATTATTAGGCCTAACATTACAAGAAATTCAGTATGAAGATAGCGAAAGAAAAAGAAAGGAAAAAGCGTGGTGCACACGCAGGCATAATTCACTCACTCACCGCCCTTGCACCGCCAGTACATATGAAAGGCAAAATTGAATTCGCTTAGCCCAAGTGTAACTCAATCTGCATTTAAAGGGGGCAGCCCTCAGATCTCCACTTCATTCACGCGCCGCTGATGACTCCACTGCAAGGTCGAAAACCTTCCTTCTTTCCTTATCAATTTAGAGTCAATTCCACGCGTTTATAAGCCATAAAATCCCCACAGAGCGCACAATTACATGCACAACTCGAGTGATTATAATACTAATTGCAATAACAACACCGACCTAGTGTTTGTTGTGCGGCCCTCGACGCGGAACAATATTTTCTCTTTTCTTTTCTTTTTCCTTTTTATTCATCAACAAACATTTCCCTCCGATTGGCGGCATCGCACAGTGCACAGGAAGTGTTGGAAAACACTTTGCAAACAACTTTCTTTCTTTCTTTCTTTCTTTTCTTTTCTTTCTTCGCTCATAAAAGTATAAACAAAAGTAATTCGCACGATTCAGCCGAGCGAGCGCTTCCGATTGCGACGAAGACGCTTTCAGTTGGAGCGACTGCTCGGAGGCGCCATTGCGCGTGCGCGTTGGGATCCGTCACAATCACGCACTCGATGATTAACTGGTACATCGACGTTTCGATTGGAAAAGAGGTGGCGTGGCGAGGTGGAGGCGTCGAAGCGTCGAAGCTTCGAAGCGACGAAGCGCTCGCGCCGCGGCGCCATCAAGTGAGAGAGAGTGAGAGCAGAGAGGGGTGTCGTCGGCGGTGCACGGGCGGCTAATGACTCGCGCGTCTCATCCATCGGGCGGCAGGTGACAGCAACCCGGGCGTGCGATACGAGGCGAGGCGAGGCGCTGTGGTGGAGGGCTAATCAGGCGCGCGCGCCCCCTCGTGACGGGAGCCGTGCGCCTCGCAAAACTAATGCACTTGTCACAGCGCCACAATTAACATCAAAAAGCTTTCACCTACAAATTGGAGGCGATGCATTTTCATTGCCAAAACATCCAAAGCGTCACGTCACGTCTCGCACTTTTCACCGCAAAAGAGCGTCATCAACGAGCCGAGAGAAATCAAAAAATTCCAAAAAATCAAAAAAAAAAAAAAAAGTAACAACAACAACAACAATTAATGCCAAATGTCCAATTCGACGGAGTTTCGATTCCGCATGCCGCATCGAGTCGAGCGTCGGCCGCCGCGCGCGCCAACAATCACCGGCGCATCTTTAATATGGCAAAAATGTGAAATTTTCACGTCACTCGAAGCGACTAGCAATGGTAAGCAATCTCGTTGCGCAGGTCACGCGTGACGTCATTTGTGAAAAAGTGTGAATTTTTCTTCTTCTTTTTCATGATTATCTGTGACGCGCATGAAGAGATGAAGAAGAGAATGAAAGTATGGATGGGCGGGTGGAGGTGGATGGCGGATGGCGGATGGCGGGTGGAACGCGGAGTAGGTGTTGAGGTAACGATCGCGTTCCTCCTCCCCCGCGATTCCCCCCAGAATAGGTAATGGCGGTAATGAATCAACGGCGCACCACCAACCAGAGCAGGGGATTAGAGAGGGTGGAAAGATGGAGCAGACAACACGCACGGCGCATGCGCGGCACATAAATAAAAAGCAACAACCGAAACGTCCACATGACGTAATTGGTCGGCCAATTGGCTCGCAAACACAATTCCCGGACTTGCTCGAGGGCTTACTCGACACGGACACCGTTTGCCCCCTCGCGTTACCATGACAACGGCGTCGAGGACCAACCGGGACGCATCTGGCGCGTCCCTCGTGATCGCCTTAATGGTCAAGACATGTTTGTGTGGTCATCGGATGGGCCCTAGGGAGGGTTCAATGTGAAAAAGAAGTTGATGATCGTAAAAGCGCTTTTTTTTCAAAGGCGAGCTTTTCATTTTTCAACTTTAGTGCATTAGGGTTAAGTCGGTCGGCGGCCATTTTGGATCCGCCGATGAGTTTGGAGTTGTCGATCTTGATTTTCGTTTCCTTTGATTTGGGTTTTTGGGAGGTTGGAATTTTTTTTTGAGTTTTTTTTTGGATTTTTTTGGATTTTTTGGTGTTTTGCATTTCTTGCGGTTTGTTTGGGTCGGGTGCTGCGTTGGCGCGGGTTCAAACTCCGTCGGAAATGGATGATTTGTTTGTTTGTTTGATGGTTTGTTGTGTAGTTAGTTGTTAGACATTTTGGGATTTTGATTTGGCAATTTTTTTTTTTTTTGATTTTTTTCTCCGATCGTGGAAAAAAGTTAATGGAATAAAGGGTGGTGTATTGAGTGAAGGGGGACAAATCTTAAGGGATCCTGCAACATTTTGTGTTCTACAACGGCCCCGCTTCTCCCTTTCACGTCTCAAGCGTCTCTCAAATATGCATAAAGACAAAAGATAAAATTGTCAAGAAACAAGACAAAAAAATCAATGTCTGTGCGTAAGAAAAAAGAAAATCCATTCGAGGACCCCCAACCAAAAAAAATTTTTTTTTAATTAAAAAAAAAGCGAAAAAAGCGAAAAAATCAAGAAAAATCCAACACAAAAAACAAACAAAAAGGCAAAAATTTCAAAAAAGTGAAGAAAAAATGCGAAAAATGTGTTAAAAAAATCAAACAGAAATCCAAAAAAATACAATAGAAATCTCAAGAAAAAAACAGAAAATGAAAGAAACCAAAAAAGTCTCGAAAAATCCCGAAAAATCCAAAAGTGTCCAACAAACTCAAAAAAATCCCGAAAAATCAAAGAAAGTCAAATAAATCCCGAGAAACCCAAAAAAGTTCATGAAACCCAAAAAAGTCAAATAAACTAAAAAAAAATCCCGAAAAAGCCAAAAAGTCAAATAAACTAAAAAAAATCCCGAAAAAGCCAAAAAAGTCAAATAAACTAAAAAATAATCCCGAAAAAGCCAAAAAAATCCAACAAACTCAAAGAAAAAATCCCCAAAAATACAAAAAAAGTCTCAAATAAATCCAAACAAATCCAAAAAAGTCCAACAAACTCAAAAAAATCCCCAAAAGTCCTAAAAAGTCCACCAAACCCAAAAAATCCAGATAAATCCAAAAAAAAACACAAAAAAGCCAAAAATTCCTAAAAAAAAAATCCAAAACAATCGAAATAAAAGCAAAAAGAATCCAAAAATCATACCAAAATTTCACCCAACTAATTAAACAATTCAACAAAAAAAAATGGTTTGAATTATTTGTAAAAAATCTTAATTCTTCAAAATATTGAGCTGAGACTCGGCCAACGCCATCTTTGTATTCAGTGCGGGGGGTGGCGCGATCGTTGGTTGAGAGCATTAAGGGCCGCCATATTTCGCGCGCGCTGTCACCACCACTAATCCCGCCATCTAGCAACCAATGAGGATGGATTTGCCTGGGGGCCTCGCGAGGTCCATTTAGGGTCCACCAACTTGCTAGCCGCAGGCCAGTAATGATAATCGCCTCAGGCCTAACTCAACACTCCTCCCTCACGTGCTCAAAACGTCCACAGGAAGTGAGTGGACTTTGCATCCGTTCCGTACAAAAATCTCCTTCGGGAACACTCTACAATAACTTCCCATCTCCCTACCGACGATTTCTTTAAATTTGCAACAAAATAAAAACAAAACTTGAAATTTTTTTCCTCCGACGGAGATTTCGCCACCGCGATGCCGCGTCGAGTCGACCACGCGCCGCATGAATGCACGATCACCGTCGCCCCCAAAAAAATCCAAAAATAATCCCCAAAAAAATCAAAAAAATCAAAAATTTTCTTAAAAAACATTTTTAATCCACCCAAATCAAACAAAATCAAGCACTAATTAATTTTTATTAGTTAAAACATCATTAAATTAAGCGCAAAACCGTTTTTCACCTTAATCTCAGCCATCAGGTGCAAACCCGAGCGAGAAAAAGCAGCGGCGCATCGAGCACGCATGCGCAGTGCCATAAAAAATCGCCCGAGTTCCATCATCATCAGCACGCGCCATCAACCGACTTGGAATTAGCAGTAATAAACGAGGGAACGCGACTAATACTCGCGACACCAGCATCAAAATTTCATGGTTGCCATAGACCGGGCAAATGTGTCTCGCTCCCCTCCCATCATTGTATCATGTGACCATATGGGGATTGGGTGAGCGAAATAATGGAAGACCCTTGTCAAATTGGTCATTTGCATGTGCAATCACAGCTACCCCAGCTACCCCTGCTTCGTGCCCCCTTTTTCTAATCAAAGGTCAGAAAACCACACCGACCTCAAATCCAGCCAGTTTATATACGTTATACGTCACGGTGGGGTTAGGATTAAATTAGGCCTAATGCAGTGTTTGTTTTGTTTTGTTTGGATTTTGTTCCAAAAGTTGCCACTTGGTAAATTGCGAAGTCTCGTGGTGGGTTTTGGAAGTGTGCGATGGGTTTAGGCGAGGGATGGTAGGTTTGTGCATTTTTGGTTTTGTTTTTTGTAAGAATTGAATTTTGTGAAATTTTGCATGCAAATATTGGATTTTTTCATTTTTTTCATGCAAGAATTGAATTTTTTGATTTTTTTCATGCAGGAATTGAATTTTTAAGTTTTTATTCGTGCAGAAATAAAATTTTTTGATTTTTTCATGCAAATATTATTTTTTTGAATTATTTTCACGCCAAAACTGAAGTCTTTGATTTTATTGGGCAAACGTTGAATCTTTTTAATTTTTTTGGGCAAAAATTGTTATTTATGCAAAAATTTGATTTTTCGTGCAAAAAATTTGATTTATTCATGCAAAAGATGAATTTTTTCATGCAAAAGTTAAATTTTTCCATGCAAAAATTAAACTTTAACATACATAAATGAAACTTTATGAATTTTTTCATTCAAAAATTCAACTTTAACATGCAAAAATTCAATTTTATGAATTTTTTCATGCAAAAATTAATGACCGAATTCAAGAAAAATTAAACTTTCAAGACATTTCAAAACTAAAACAAAAATAAAACTTACCAAATAAAAATTAAAAGCTATTCCCAAAAAAAAAAATCAAAAAAAAATCAATCCACTATATTTGCCAGCAAAATCCCCTTCCAATTCCCAAACAAACCATAAACCATCAACCATCAACCATCAACCCATCAACCCCTCCACTCGAATCACCCAGACAATAGCCAAAACACAACCTTTTTCGATTGTCACAAATACTTAAAACAAAATGAGATATTTCATAAAGCAACGACAACAGTTGCCAAGCAATGCGCCCAACTACACGACCAACTCAGGAATGCAATTAAATCAGCTCGCAGACATTAAATAAAAGTATCCAATAAATGCTAATCAAACATGAAAGACCATTGCAAGCCTCGCTAAATTGACAAGAGGGGGAGCCACCCAAATCAACTCAACTCCCCACAAACACAAATTAGTTCATTCATTTCCACGTGACTTCGGCCTGCAAGTCACGACCGCATTACTTGTTTACACAAAGGATCAACATTCCAACCTGTTTTCGAATATTATATTCATCGACACCTTCTTTCTTCATTTTCTCGATTTTGCTTCGCTGTTGGTCCGCTTCTTTTTCGTACATGCTCGTTTCTTTAGTAAGTCTGCGAAGAAATGCGCAATTTTTAAATTTTGGATTTTCGGTTTTGCCACTAGGGTGCAGCATCGGATCAATGGAGGGCGTTTTGTTTAGTTGCTTGTCAGCAGGCATTTCTGAGGGTTTTGGGCATTAAAATGTGATTTTTGTTGGGTTTTTGTTTTGTTTTGGTGTGATGGTACATTGGGTGTTGTTAATTTAATTTGGAATTTGTCGTTGGTGGGGTTTTGTGATTTTAGGTTGTTGTTTTTTTGTTTTTTTACTCACCGTTTCACAACTCCCGTTTTTATTTTGATCGTTTTGAGCCTGGCGGGGTCCGCCATGGTTTGCTTAATTGCGAATAAATTTCAATTATTATTAAATCAATTCCTCGGTTAAGTATTACACGGGATGATAGTCACCTTCCGTTCTAAACGAGCCTCGCGCGAAATAAAACGAGATTCGGAAAAACGAAAACGAACCTCGTAATCGATAAAATAAAATAACCAGACGTTTATTTTTTTAAATATCTTACAAAATTGAGACGAACGATTAAAATTTTAATTTCAATAAACCCGAACGGGCTTTTCCCGTAATGTATAGCGAAATAAATTCATATTTTTCCTTTTCAAACAAACCTACGATCCACCACATCAGAAAACCAGGAAGTCTACGAGCGATTTTTGACACTAGAGCCCGCTACGGTGCAATAGGTTGCGTCAACACTCAACTGTAGGAGATCATCGGAAGGCGTTGAGATTAATGGCAAACATTCACACGCAAATTTAGGTAAAAACATCATGACTAATAACGGATCCTACGCCAACGAGAGACCCCCATCGGCCGGGGAAAATGAATTTTCGAGCGATCCAGCATCGGGCAGCTTTTTTGCCAGCGATTTCAAAAAGTAACTATCAACAAAATCGGCAAAACGAGTAAAACGAATAACACGACACGAAAAATGTAAAAATAAAAATTAATTTTCCAGACACGAAGATTTGAAAACGATGCTGGACAGCAACAAAGACGGACTGAAATTGGAGGCCATGAAGCGGATCATAGGGGTAAAACGTCCAAAATTAGACGAAAATGTCGAAAAAATTGAAGAAATTGAAACAAAAATTGAAAAAATTCAAATTCTAGATGGTTGCGAAGGGTAAAGACGCATCCGACTTGTTCCCAGCGGTCGTTAAGAACGTCGTATCGAAGAATATCGAAGTGAAGAAGCTCGTTTACGTCTATTTGGTCCGCTACGGAGAAGAGCAGCAAGATTTGGCCTTGTTATCCATAAGCACCTTCCAAAGAGCATTAAAAGTAGCCACAAGTCGTTTGAAATGTTCGATTTGACTTATTATTGATGAATTTCGTTGAAGGATCCGAATCAATTAATTAGGGCGAGCGCTCTGCGCGTGTTGTCGAGTATCAGAGTGCCCGTCATCGTTCCCATTATGATGTTGGCGATTAAAGATTCGGTTAACGACATGTCGCCCTACGTGCGCAAAACTGCCGCGCACGCGATTCCTAAGTTGTACAGGTAAATATTCGATATTAGACGAATAAATATCGATTTTAACGATTTTTTTCACGATTATTTAGCCTCGATCCGGAGCAGAAGGACCAGCTAATCGAAGTGATCGAGAAATTATTGTCGGATAAAACGACTTTGGTCGTGGGGAGTGCGGTGATGTCGTTCGAGGAAGTTTGCCCCGAAAGAATCGATTTGGTGCACAAAAATTACCGAAAATTGTGCAATTTGTTGGTGGACGTCGAGGAATGGGGACAAGTGGTCATCATGAACATGTTGACCCGCTATGCGCGCACTCAGTTCGTCGATCCTAATAAAGAAGTAATTGAAATTAATCGATTAATTAATTTGGTAAAATAATTGGATTTTTATTTTTTTCGACAGTCGGGTGCCGAAGTGGGCGAGCAACCCTTCTACGACGACGACGACGACGAAAGAGTGAGTTCGAGTCACTCTAGCAAACACCACGTGATGGATTCTGATCATCGGTTGTTGTTACGGAACACGAAACCGCTGCTGCAAAGTCGAAATGCATCCGTAAGACGCGGGAATCTGGTTAAATCGGTTGTCCGACACGTTTTTCGCGTGTAATTTCAGGTTGTTATGGCGGTTGCTCAACTCTATCATCACTTGGCACCAAAGTCCGAAGTGATCCTGGTCGCCAAAGCTTTGGTGCGGCTTTTGCGCAACCATCGAGAGGTGCAATCCGTCGTTTTGAGTAACATCGCCACAATGTCGACCGTAAGGAAGGGCATGTTCGAACCATATTTGAAGAGTTTTTTCGTCCGGACGAGCGATCCGACTCACATAAAACTACTCAAAGTGAAACAAATTAAAAATTTTGAAGAAATTTTGAAGAAATTTTGAAATTTTTTGAATTTTTCCAGTTGGAAATTCTGACGAATCTGGCGACCGAAACGAACATATCGATCATTCTAAGGGAATTCCAAACATACGTGTCGAACTCTGACAAAGAGTTCGTCGCGGCCACGATCCAAGCCATCGGACGTTGCGCGAGCACCATCAGCGAAGTGACCGATCCGTGTCTGAGTGGACTAGTGAGCCTCATGTCTAACAGGGAGGGTAAGGAATTGAAAATAGAAATAAATAAAAGAATGAAATTGTTCACTTGCAGAAACGGTGGTCGCGGAGAGTGTCGTCGTGATCAAGAAACTGCTTCAGATGCAACCCTCGGAGCACAAGGAAATCATCACAAACATGGCGCGTTTAGTCGATTCCATTACTGTCCCCATGGCCAGAGCGTCGATCCTGTGGCTACTGGGAGAATATTCGGACCGCGTTGTGCCCAGGATTGCGCCTGACGTGCTGCGGAAAATGGCCAAAACGTTCGTCCACGAAGAGGACATCGTCAAGTTGCAAATCCTCAACTTGGCCACCAAATTATTCCTCACGAATTCCAAGCAAACCAAACTGCTCGTGCAGTACGTGTTCAATCTGGCCAAGTACGACGTCAACTACGACATCCGGGACCGGGCGCGATTCCTGCGCCAGTTCATCTTCCCCGCTGGGGATAAGGAGAATCACTTGAGCAAATACGCGAAGAAAATCTTTCTTTCGTCCAAACCGGCGCCCGTGCTCGAGAGCATGTTCAAGGACCGCGACCAGTACCAGCTGGGCTCGCTGTCGCATTTGATCAACGCCAGGGCCGTCGGGTACAACGATTTGCCCGACTACCCCGACGTGGCGCCCGACACCAACGTGCGCAACGTCGAGATGCAAGTTCCATGGACCGAGGCGCGCGTCGCCAAGAAGAAGAAGAGATCGTTTTATTCGGAGAGTGGGTCGTCGCCGAGCGATAGCAGCTCGGACTCGGATTCGTCGAGCGACGAGAGCGATTCGGACAGCGAGAAATCGTCGGCGTCGAGCAGCGAGAGCGGAAGCGGGAGCGCGAGCGAGTCGGAGAAGGAGAAGGAGAAGGACAAAGCGAAGAAGAAGAAGAAGAAGAAAATTGCGGATAAACAGGTCAAGAAGAGTTCGTCCGAAGAGAGTTTTGAAGAGGAGTCGTCCAGCGAGAGCGAGGACGAGGAAGATGAGGAAGACGACGACGAGAGTAGCGGAAGTGCGGGCGAAATGAAAGTGCAACAGGCCCCGAAACACAAGAATAATGTCGATTTGTTATTGGAATTAGATGATAGTTAGTTTTTTATTTGTTTTGCGTTGTTTTGTTTTTTGAAGTGAAACTTCTATAGGCGCGCAAGGGCAAATTGGCCTGACTGTCAAGAAAAGTGAAACGCATACGTCGCAGGCAAGCCATGCGTGCATACGTAGCATAAGGGAAACCAGTAGACGCTTGCGTATTTTTGAGGAAATTTGACAAAAAATTTGACAAAAATTTGAAGAAAATTCGACAAAAATTTAGCAAACGTTCCACAAAAATTTGACGAAGATTTGGCAAAAATTCAACAAAAATTTGAGGAAATTTGACAAAAAAATTGACAAAAATTTGAAGTAAATTCAACAAAAATTCGACAAATTTTCGACAAACTTTATGACAAAAATTTAAATTTATTTCTTAATTTTTGTCAAAAGCAATGCATGAAATCAACTTTTCCTTGGAGCTAAGAAGTTTCACTTCTAACGCACGAGAGTCTCACGCATCTTTTTTTTTTTACAATTTAAAAAATGATTACTTTTTTATTAGTTGCGATGCCATTGCAACCAGGGACAACGTCATTTCCACCTTTGTCCACTTTATTGACGCCGATGCTTTCCAGCGCGACAGCGAAGACTCCATTGAATCCGCTGTTTTCACCAGTAAAAAAATTCCGAATTTAAAATTTAAAAACAAAATAAATAATCAATTTGTTAATATTTTTTTTTTAGATTTACACGCCGTTGCACATTCCGGTGAAGAAATACGATCTGGTGAACAGCATCGTGGGCGGTGGTTTGGCGGCGACTTATCGCTTTACGCGCAACCCGCACTTGTATTCGCCGAAAATGGTCTCGATCGAAATAACGTTCGTGAATAACGGCGACGTGGAGATTAAGAATATTCGAACGAGTCAACAGAATTTAGCGCTCGGAATGGAAATGCACGTCAGTCCTGAATTAGGTAAATTCGACACCGTTTTTCTCGTGATTTCATATTTGATATTTCATATTTAACGCTCGCATTTGACGGTAGAAACACTCGCGGCGAAGGCGGGTGCTTCGGTCACGATCGGAATTGATTTCAACGACACCACTCAGCCGGCCAACTTCGAGATTTGCACGAGTGAGGCCAAGTTTAGTGTCAGCATCGGTGCTCCGGTTGGCGAATTGTTACAACCTGTCGGAATCACGGACTCGGATTTCGTAGTGCAGCAAAGTATTTCTAAAAATATACACATCTGGCTCGTTTTATGCGCAGAAATGAACATTTTTACTTGAAAACAATTAATTTCAAAGCAGAAAAATGTATTTTTACTGCAAAAATTGATACGAAATGCATTTTTATGCCTTTAAAATGAAAAAAAAGAAATTTTTTGTGCAAAAATGGCATTTTTATGCCCTTAAAATGAAAAAAAGTGGCGTTTTTGGGAGTAAACGAGCCAGTCTCGCCGCTAAACAAATAATTAAACACAAAAACTAATTGTTCGTTTTAGATAAATTGAAAGGAATGACAGAAAACATGGCGACGTGCGAATTGAACCCCAACTACAAAGACGAGCTAGCGTTAAGGAAAAGGGTGTGCGAGGTTGCAAACGTGCACAAAGTGGAGCCGATCGAGCCCAATTCGAGCGTCCAAAGGTAGATTCAAGAGCAACGAACGAGTGAGTCGCAATTAACCTTATTATGCTTTAACTCGACAGATACGCAGCTCAGACGTTGTCGTCGCGGGTGTTAGTGTTGTTATCGCTTCGCGTATTGGACAACAACAAAGTTGGCGTGATCGTTAATTGTGAAAAAATGGTGATTGGATCCATGTTACTCAAGGAGATTAAATCAGCTTTGATCTAAAATCCAGTGTTGTTATGCTTACTTGTTAGTAAAAGAATCAATCGCGAAAATTTGATTAAATAATTGTTTATTTGGAAATTTGGAAATTTGCTTTTCTTTCATCACCTGAGATTTATTTCATCGGTTTCATCGGTTTCTAGTAGTAAATCACTAGCCAGACTGAAGAAAAACACTCGGGCATGCGCGAATTTGAGCACTTTTCAGTTAATTTCACACAAAATAAACGAAATAAACGCAACAAACAAAAAAGTCGCTACATTTGTGTCAAAACTACTACGCCTAGAATACGCCAAAAGTTTAAATTTGTACTCGTTTTTGCTTCTTCGTCTCGTTTTGCGCGACGCCGTCGTCAAATTCACGGACCAGCGCCTTGAAAATTGCAAATCTCGTTAGTTTTTGTGCATTTTTGTTAATTTCTGTTCATTTCCCCCCCGTTACGTACCGTTGGTTTTAATTAATGCGTGAAGTTCAGCTTGGAGTCGGTGGAATTAGTTAGTCGCTCGTCGCTTCCGTGTTTCGTCTCCGTCGATTCTTGAGACGACGCCATATTGTCTAAAAAACTAAAAGTCGTTTCCACGGTTTCTTCCGGCGCTGTGGGTCTCTCCAACCACGGTCTGGGTATTCGAATCGCTTGCCCAGCGTCGCTTGGACCACCCATGTTCACGGGCCGCCACTCGACGTGGCGCCGATAAATTAAATCAGGCACTAAACAAAAATATAAACAATGTCGTCACGACCTAGCGGCAGTTTGTCGTAACTAAAACACCTTTAGCTCGTTTCCCTGGTTTTCTGGGCTTTGGCATCTGCCGCGCTATTCTAGTCACAATTTCTGCCTCGTTATTGGGATTAGTACCCGATGTTGAATCACTAGTATCGGAGCCACGCACTGGGCTCGCGTATTCTGAAACTTGCTCGTCGGAGCTCTCAGCGCCCACGATGCACTCTCGTTCCTTTCGCACTTGTGGGTAGGCACAACTTGCCATAACCTAAACAAAAACATTAAATCGCATTTATTTGTGCATTTACCGTAAAGCTCCGAATTATGGCCGGGTCCCTTTAGGGGCCGGTGCCTCTAAAGGGACTTATTCGGGGCTTTATTTATTCATTTATTTATTTATTTCGGCCAATAACGCACGGCTCTCTTTGGTACATGGCCCGGATTATAAATTTCAAATCGCTTCCAATCTTCCGGAGTAAATGCATCGGTGCAACATTCCGGTAATTGGTACGTTGCGTACGGTTGGATTTCCCCTCTCGGAGCGACTAAAATGCATAAAAATTCCATTCACACTCAAACGAGACAAATCGAGCAATTTTTGAAACCTCTTTTTGCATTTCGCGGCGTGTTTCCGGAAGAAGAATCAGCACCTTCGGGGTTGACTAACAAACACGTAAAACTTCCTTTGTCTACTTCATTTCCGAGTATACATGACTTTTTATCCCCGGTCACTACGTATCTCGCCTCGTAACGCTTCGGCTCAGACCCACAGCCGTCTGAAGTGCAAAACTATTACATCAGATCTGTATTGATTTCATTCACTTTGCTCGTTTACCTGAACCTTCGACGGAGTTGTTTCCTCGATATCTCCTGCAACAAATGATGCACACGGATGCAGCTATCAAAAGCGACAGCAAAGCTGCGATTGGGAAAGTGATGTTTACGTCTAAATAAAACGACGAATTCGTGCTTGTTTCATTCGTCTCATTCGTGTCGTCGTCGTCGTCCAAAATATCCACTGCAAATCAAAAATAAAACAAATAAAATTGACTCGAAACAATTTTTTTTGGTATTCACCTCCGTGAGGTTTAGTCACGAACTCGTAGACGCCTACAGTGGACCCGGCACTGTTGTGAGCGGTCACTCGCAACACGTATTTCGTCGCCGGTGCCAAATCGAGAATGAGAAACTGCTGAACCTTCACGTTATTCGACACCAACATCCACTCGTGGTGGTTGACCGGCTGGTATTCGACGACGAAATAAAGTATGGGACAGCCGCCATTTTCCCACGAGCTCAAATTAAGTCCGACCGAAGAAACATTCTCGTGCACCAGTCTCTGCTTATCCGGCAGCTCCGGAGCTACAAAACAAAATAAAAAACAAAATAAAACAATGCAAAAAATACAAATCCATTCGAGCTACCTGACCCCTGCGTTCTTATACTTTTGATTTCATTCGCTTCTCCTATTCCCACTTTATTCCACGCAACAATATACAGTTGGTACCTCGTACCGCACCACAAATCGTCCAGCGAGTAGCTCTCTTCGACCGACCCGAGTTGCACCGACTCCCATTCGCCAAAGTCCCGTTTGTAGTACACGATGTAGCCCTCGATCGGGTTCCCGATGTCCGCCGACACTTCCCACTGGACATTAATCGAAGTGAATGTTGATTTTAAATACGTCACGCGCGGCGGTTGTGGCGGCCCTAATCAAACGTCCAATTAAGAGTTAATCGAGTGCGCATACAAGCGTTTTTTCGTGGTGGAACCTTGAACTTTAAGGGTGTAGACAACCGCGTCCGAAGAGTAGATGTTCTGGACGCGACAAGTGTACAATCCCGCGTCGGAGTTTTGTAATTGGGAAATGAATAACGAGCCCGTCGGGAGGATTTCGAATCTCTTCGTGACTTGAATTTGTATGTTGCTGTTGGAGATAGATTGAAATTAATTAATTGGGTCATTAGGAACGACTGGGCTTACTTTAGTCTCCATTCGGTGAGCGGTGTTGGGTTCCCGACCGAATAGCAATCTAAAGTGATGCTTTCCTGCCACTGACTTATCACGGTGTCATCAAATGCTGCTATTTTAGCAGGCACTTCATTCATTTAAAAATAAAAATTTAATTTTTTAATTTTTTAATTTTTAATTTTTTAATTTTTAACCTCTTGAAGACGGAATTTGAGTGACAGGTTTTGTGGTGGTTCCTTCACCGACTGAAGTTGATGCAGTAACCCAGAACTCGTATTGATGGTTCTTCTTTAGGTTATTAATTTCGTACATTAATGTTTTGTTACTACCGACAACAAATTTCCGAAATTCCTATTTTAAAAAAAAAATAAATAAATAAATTAAATCGATAACACATCAAATAAATTTTTTCTTTTCGATTTACATCATTGTCGGAATCTGAATTTCTCATGTAAACAACATATTTAGTAATAATTCCATTTGTTCTCAACGGAGGCTTCCAAACAACGAGAACAGCGCTAGACGAAACTATGAGTGTTTTAATCGCAGCCGGCACATCAGGAACTGAAAACAATCCCACAAAAATTACCAAATCAATAAAAAATCAATAAAAAAATAAAAAAAATCATATCCCACCATCTTCTTTTGTGAGGCAAAATACCGGTTCGCTCCTGACTCCATCTCCCACCCTTGTAAAGGCAAGCACGTAAATACTATAATTCTTATATTTCTCCAACCCGTGTATCGTCGTCTTCCAAGTTTGCGAGATCTTCACCTCAGTCGGCACATCATCTAAAAAAAATTTAATTAATCCAAATCAATTATTTGAATTTAACGAAAACAAACAAACAACACGAAATTGACAAATCAAGAGCAAGAGGCAACATTCAGAGAGAATAAACCTAACCTTTACCCACCATACCATTCGCTTACAGGTT
>JAQIXU010001814.1:0-14958 GCA_034701245.1 Strigamia transsilvanica | reverse complement strand
GGACCTCCGATTGTGCGCGGGTTTGACAATTTTTTTGCATATAGCGCGCGGGTGCGCTATTGGAAGATATACGGTAAGCTGTATAATGAATATTATTAAGACTTACTTGTTTTTTGTTGATAGATTTCATCATCCGTGTCAGTGAAGAAATATGTCTAAATGAAAAAAAAGAAAAGAAGGCAATGAAACTATTTTCAAATTGGGATAGTATTTGTGTGAATTTGACAGGCTATGTGTTTTGAGAAAAAAAACTGCGATGTGATATAGCTGTTGGGGTAATTTCAACCACATGCCAGGGTGAGTGTTTACACTGTTGTTGAATCCACAATTGATGTCTGGATGAGACTAATAACATTACTGCTGTTATGTTCATTATAAGTTAATTGCCAGTTTACAGATGATATAGAACAATCAGACTGCTTTGAATCATAGTAAAATCAACAAGCACTACAGTACATATTTTCCATGTATGACCACCAGGGGTGCGCCAAAGTATCTTGGCGCCTGTGTGTAAAAAAAAATGCCGCCCCTATAAAGTCTAATTTATTATACTGTGTATGACATATAACATATGACATATGAGCTAATCTGAAGGACTAATTCCACTTCGGGTTAAGTAAAAATTTCCACTTCACCCAAAGTGGAAACAGCCTAAGACTAATTCCACTTCGAGTGGAGTAAAATTTTCCACTTCACCCGAAGTGAAAACAGCCTGGGACTAATTCCACTTCGGGTGAAATAAAAATTTCCACTTCACCCGAAGTGGCAATAGCCTGGGACTAATTACACTTCGAGTGAAGTGGGAATAGCTGTCGTCTAGAACAATACTACAGCTGCACTTGATCTGGAATAACTAACAAGTAAGTTAGACTGTAGTTTGACGTTTCATAGGCTTTTTCTTAACACCTCCCTATTATGCGACATTTTCGCATATCCGACGTTCTGCCGGCCCATTTATGTCGGATACGCGGATACATTTGAATGAACATGAAGTCCAAACACTCCAAATGTTACTATGAAAGCTTAAAGATTATGTCATACAATCCTCCGAATGGAATGCAGTCTTCTATTAGGTTGGGTAATGACCCAACTCCTAATGAGCCATAGCTAAAACCCGAAATAGGATTCTCATTGGAGAATCTTAATCCTATTACTATATCAAGTATAACTACTCAATAATTCCGGTCTAGGTCTGTTTTTTGTCTAAACCTTGTACACTCAACCCTTGCTTTACGGCCTAGATAGATTCCCGAAAAGTTGACTGTAAAGCAAAATGCTGTATAACGAATCAGGGGCAATTCCCCCTGATTTGTTATGGAATTTCCCGATTTCTGGCCGTATCTACGAAACATTGTCGGCCGTGAATCGAAAAGTGCCATACTTTCCTAGGGCCGTTATAGCAAAATGCCGTATAAAGAGCGGCCGTATAACGAGGGTTGAGTGTACTGTTTTGTGGTGACCACAAAATCACGACCATTTGTAACGTAATTCAAGTCATTTAGTATTCACGTTTACTTCTATATCTTGTTGTATTGGCCAGAATATTCACAGTTGTAAATATGTGAATACACAATAAATTGTATATGTATTGAGAACCATGTGTTGTTAGTCCTTATTACTAATAATTTATCAAGTGCTGAATTAGTTAGCCTATCAGTTCTAGTCAGAATCGATTGCCGGAGCGACATTATCACACATTGGCATCCCAGACTGGTTCTTTGATTAATCAGCATCAAATTTGCAGCTTTAACTTCCCCTAAAGGCCCAAGTGGTAATCGCATGAGTAGAGACATATTGAAGAGGGGCTTATGCAAGAGGGAAACTTTCCCTTCTCCCTATCAACGGAAAATTACCCCTGTTTTATATTGTATGTGCTGTTTTCTTCAAAGCATATGCTGCATGCCCTCATGAGTGCATAGTGCATTATTCACGCTTTACTTGTACATTTATTATGTAAATCAAAGGCTACAAGAAGACAAACCATGAAAGGAAAACTAGTAAATGGATGAAGCTGCAGAAACATAAAATCAAACAAGGACAGGAAAAGATACAAAAAAAATTACAAAAAGAACTGAAAATAAGAAAAAATGTCCCTAGAGGGAGAGTGAAGAGTTTAGTTCAGTTCACACTGGGACCTCCAGCTTATTGGTCGGACCACGTGACCTAACACACATGTTTTTCATGTTATCTTATTTGTGCCTTTTGATGTAACTTTTGTCATGTAACTTTTATATTTCCTTTTTAATAATTATATTATTTAGATACTGCAAATAAAAAACATTTGCGTTTATAAGGCAAATTTGCATTTTCCAAGGACATCACAAGGTCAACATCTGAATTAGTTAATCTGGACCAAGTGCAACTGGAATATTTATTCTACATCGCCTGTAAACTGGCAATTAAATTTGAAAAGAACGTAACAGCAGTAATGGAAGTCTCATCCATTTTGAATTTCAGATAAATCGACGATGAGAAGTACGTGGAATATAGCAGCAGTTGTTTATTGGTTAAAACTAAACAACAACAACAATAATAATTATGATAATTATTTTTAATAAATAAACAATTGCATTCAAAAACGAGGAATTTCGTCTAAAAACTCGTTTGAGACAAAAATTATAATTATAATTGTAATTGTAATTGTAATTACATGCCTCCCTACTTGGATCCTTCAGTTACTTATTTGTAATACAAACATACCAATTAAAATTGACATTAATTTTACCAGAAAAAAATCTAAAAAGTGAATAGGTTAGTCATAGCTTTTGCCCTCATTCTAAATGATTCAAAATGTTCTGGATTAATATCCGGAGCATGCAACAACTGTTAAATGACACCTGGGATTCTACATAGATAAAAATTAAAAGTTTTGGTAGTGTTAAAGAGAAATTAGTCAGCCGTTAAACCCGATTAGACCGACATTAGGCATGCGGTTGGTCAACTCTTCAGACCACATGGGACGTCATTTAAACTTGTTTAAATATTTTAAACCAGTCTAAATGTCAAATTTAACTTGTAAAATCTTACATTTAGACTAGTTTAAAAAATTTAAACAAGTTTAAATGACTTTATGAATGCGCCTAGTAGTTCAACAAGTAAAAAGTTGACGATTCAACAAGTTGGCTGCTATAAAATTTGCACTCCAAATTCGAAAAACACAAGTACTGTAATGGTTACAGACATGTTCAAGTATTAATTAAAGTTCATAAATTCGATAAGTCAGTTACCGTAAATGATCTATTAGCAGAACTTATATTTCCCGTGCAATTTAGACACTAAGCGCATTCATCGAGTCGTTTAAACTTGTTTAAATTTTTTAAACCGATCTAAATATTAAATTTAACATGTAAAATCCAACATTTAGACTGGTTTAAAAAACTTAAACCAGTTTAAATGACTGTACTAAATTCAATTAGCAAAAAGCAAAAATCTAAAGCCGCCATTCTCAAAGCGTGCTCCGCGGAGCCCTAGGGTTCCGCGAGCTACCTCAAAGGGCTCCACATAACTTTAAAAAAAAAAAAAAATACTTTTAACTCCCCTAAAAATGAAATCATAATAATTTACTGCTTTGAAAGTCTAGACACTTATTTAATTAACGATCTAAAAAAAAATCTCTAACGGTTAACTCAAAAATTAAATAACACTTCGATACAAGCCATTGTCGATTAACAACACACCATAATTAGGGAACCACTGTTCTCCGTGTAAATTCGTATGCTTTTGGAGGGCTCCGCAGCTCGAAAAGTTCGAGAACCGCTGCTCTAAAGAATCGGTTTTTTTGTCTCCGTAAACTTTTCTTCTTCACAACCAGTGGCAACACATTGCAAAGGGAAAAAAAAAACATTCAGACTCCCCTCTCCTACAGGGTCATCATCAACTCCCTTTTGACAGCCACCACCTGCCTCTGTTGATGAATGGAAAAGGGTGAGCAAACAAGAATCTCGTTCTAGTTTTTATTCAGTGAGGACACAATAAAA
This sequence comes from Strigamia transsilvanica, assembly GCA_034701245.1. Lineage (NCBI taxonomy): Eukaryota > Metazoa > Arthropoda > Chilopoda > Geophilomorpha > Linotaeniidae > Strigamia > Strigamia transsilvanica. The sequence continues at coordinate 10,981 of JAQIXU010001814.1, read as the reverse complement.
TTTTTCACTTATAGAATTAAAACAAGTTTCCCTCTTACCTGCTCTCTAGCTAGAACAAACCAAGTGCTGATAATCGCATCGAGTCTGATATGGTGAAAGTTTTTCGTGGTTTTCACACTGATGAAAATTTGGTCCAATTGGATCGCCGAGTCGTCGTCATTCGTGCCGTTAATTTTCAAACTTAGCTCGGTGGAAGGGCGCTCGAAATCAACGGAGTTTTGTATGTTGTTGAGTAGAACACGCGGTGGGCGATCTAGAGTTGGCGGAACATTTTTGTCTGAATTCTCGATGTAGTGTCGAAGAAAAAGCGTTGTGTAAGCCATCAAACTCATGACCATTACGGCTTGGATGATCTTCTTGACTGACACCCTCATCTTGTTTGCGCAGTCGTTCGCATGAACTCATCAAGATGTTAGATGTACCCACAGCGTAAGGGATGTGTGGGCCCCGTAGCAGGGAAAATGGCGGGGAGTGCTGTGTCGTCAGGCGCTACTGTAGGCGCTTATCAAAAACTGTGTTACGGATTGCGCATGAACGTAAATTGACCAATTGATACGCAGCATCGAGGGAGTTCCAACTCGACATGAATGTCGCCACCAGGGATTGTTTTGTAAAGGATGGAAGTGGTTGGGGTGCAATTGGGACAGCCAATGAGCTGCCTCGATGCATACCAACCAATGAGGTGATGGCAAAGAAAAGACTGATAAGAATAATTCGAGTTTATGAAATTCAAAAATGGTTACTGCAATCAATATATTGTTTATTTATCAACTTTGAAAAAATATTAATAAATTTTTCATCTGTAACATGATTATTAAATGTCTGAATTTGTTTATTTCGTCACGTGATGCATTGCATGAGCTAAATATCCCACATTATTCGACGTGACACCAGCAATCGATATCCGGCCATCTTTCGTCAAGTACACAGAATAATTCTTGATGAGCGATTCAACCTGGAAAAAAAAATATTTGCTGGTCAAACACATTTTAAAAGTCACAAATTGAAGAACTAACCTGTTGCAAATTCATTCCTGTGAAGCAGAACATCCCTATCTGATCTGTAATGTGTTCCCAATTACGCTGGGAGCCTTCTTTAGCTAAATTGTCTTTTAGTTTTTGCCGCATGCTTATGATACGATCTGCCATTCCTTTTACCTCCGTCAACCTAAACCACAAACAAACTATTTTTAATCTCTATTTCCAGTGCGCTTTTAAACTGCGATTATCCGAACTTATTTATTTTCGATATACGGCCAAAAATCGGAAAATTCCATAACGCATTTTGCTTTACAGCCAACTTTTCCGGAACCTATCTAGGCCGTAAAGCAAGGGTTGAGTGTATTTTATTACATACATACAACATACTGTATGTGTTCTACTAAAGTTAAAAAGACTACGAAGTTTTCTTTTCGTCTTATGTCCATTTGGAATACGATTACCTGTGTTTGCACAACCAGTGTTCGGATAATCGGGTTTCTGCGGTATATCTTTTTGTAGCGTATTCTACGTTACCATTCGCTTTTAAGTTGTGGATCATTGAGGACGGTAGAAACAATTCGCGCTCCATGAATCGGTGGATTGGAATACATCGGACGGATGAGAATTTTCAGTTGCGAAAGCACAGACTCTGCTTCTTTTTTATTGGCACAAATAAAAGAAAAGGCGCCTGCTCTTTCACCTAAATTCATTACATTTTTTTACATTTTATATCAAGATCTTTTTTAATTGTATACACCTATACCTCGCTCTACGGCCACTCTTTATACGGCATTTCGCTATAACGGCCTTTTTTAATTATGGCACTTTTTCGATTAACGGCCCACAATGTTCGTTATACGGCCAAAAAGTCGGGAAAATCCCCTGAGTACGATCCCCTGTTTCGTTATACGGCTTTTCGCTTTACGGCCAACTTTTCCGGAACGTATCTAAACCGTAAAGCGAGGTATGGGTGTATTTCCTTTTGTTACCGTAAAGTCCCATATTCTTTGCAAACGATTGTGCCAATGCAATATTATGGTTGTCTTGCAGAAATAATCGTACCGCATACGCATCTTTGGCGGTGTCACCACTAGCAAAGCCTTGGTATGCCATATCAAAATATGGGAGTAATTTCCGAGTCTAAAAATGTAAGTGTAAGTATGAGGTAACATGCACAATAACTGTATTTATTTTTGTTATTGAGACCTGTATAACTTTGGATATTTCTTTCCATTGGTCTGGTTTAGGATCGACTCCGGTAGGGTTGTGAGCACAAGCGTGTAGTAGTATTACAGAACCTTCAGGAATTTTCTGGAAATAAATAATAATTTAGATTTTTAGATTGCTGTTTTGAATCCATGTTTGGAGAAAAAATGATTTAAATGCAGTCTTACGGCAATATCTTGAAGAGCACCTTGGAAGTCAAACCCGCATGTCTTAGGATCATAATAGCGGTAATGTTTTACATTCAATCCTCGATTCCTGCAAGAACCAAATGTAATTATTAATAAAAGCCTAGATATGTATGCAAAAATAAATTCGTTTTATGCAATAAAAAGATAAAAAGATTTTTAGTCAGTCCGCCTCCGCCCGAACTAAAAATGTCTTTCGTCGAGGCCCACAAAAATTGAATTATTATCATAAATTTTTAATATTTTTTCATTAACAATGAGCACTTATCGTATAGTAAAAAAATAGTTGATATTAATTATATACTTACTTAAAAATGGGAGTGTGATTGCCCCAACTTGGTGTCGGTATATAAATGTCTTTCGGTCCTTTATGAAACTTTTCAATAAATGAAGCACCTATCGTAAGCGACCCAGTTCCTGAAATACCTTGCACTGTTGCATTCTAGGAAAAGTTAAATATAAATTATGTAACCATGGATTCTTTCTTCAGCTATTAAACTATATGATGAGTCACCTGGTTGTTTTTCAACTGAGGGCTGTCCTCTCCTAGAGCCAATTGAATAGAAACCTTACAGAAATCTGCACTACCAGAAATTGGCGCATACTCTTTATCCAGGTTCTTACTCCGCATAACCTCTTCAGCCTAATAAATAGGGAAATATAAAAATGTTGGGTGATATACTAGTTGCAACATCTATATATAAACTTTCCATATTTCATTGTAAACAAGGAATTGCAAAAAAGGGAAAAGTTGGTTCTGAGAAACTAATTCCAACTTCGGTAAATTCCGATATTACACGATAACATTAGGTGCATTCAATTCGTGAAAGGAGAAACGACTTTTCCTTTCCTTCCTTTCAAAGAAGTCACTTTCTAAGATTGACTTTCTTTAATAGTAACGTAGTCAGTGGCGTAGCAATCGGTAGTGCAGCCCGTGCAGTTGGGCCCACAAGCCTACGGTAGGAGGCCCACGAAACATAAAAATAGCGACTACAGATACATCTTGCCAGTGTTGCACACGCTAATAAAATTTGGTAACTAGTTACCATTACCGTAAGTTGGCCAAAAAAGTAACTAGTTACCCACCGTTACCGTTACTTCTTGGTTGGTCTAGTTACGTTACCGTTATGTTACTGTTTCTTTTTTGTTACACCGTTATGTTACCGTTACATTTCCATTACGTTACAGTGGCCAAAATATGTAACGCGTTACTGTTGTTATTGTAACGGTAACGCGTGCAACACTGCATCCCGCGTATTGACTTCTTGTTACGCCACTGTATTTAGTGATTCCGTGATTCCGGCACTGCATTTCCAACTCACCTTTTTCACACTAGACAGGACAAATGGCTTTCCTTGATCATCTCTGTAAGCCCCAACACCTAAGTTGATTTTTTTAGCATTTGTGTCTCTCTTATATGCTTCTGTCACTCCCAAAATAGGATCTGGCGGTCCAACTTCGACATGGCTCCACCAAGAACTATAACAGACAGCAAAGAATTTTTATCAATTATTAATCTCTGGTGTAGCCTTATCTGGAATAAGGTCGGCCACGTAAATGATTTTTAATGAGGTTGTTTAACTAGAAATTACATTTCCTTTTTCAGAGATGACAGTTTTGAACAATTACCTGTGCCGCATTAGTAAACAGGGCACTCTGCCAACGGTAGCTTTAGTGGCTGAACCAATTGTTGAAATCCCGAAAGAAATCATGTTGCGTTTTGCGTTGAACTTGAGTCGTCAGTCGTCACCTTCGCCGGATTAGCTGGGTTATCAGCCGGGGGTTCCGCCTAGCAATTTTTTCGTATAGCGCCATCTGGAAATTGAATTTGAAACTGTTTTATCGGGTTTTATTTTTAGTTTTATTTTTGTATTTTTCCAGGTAAACCAAAAACCGTATTTAACGAAATTTATTTTTCAGTGAGTTTCGTTGATTTTATGCAATTCTGAGTTGGTGATTTAGTTCATTTTTAGTACTATAACTTCGGGTTGATTTACGGCTTTTTTCCGTGATTTAGGGTTGATTTACGGTTTTTTCAGTGATTTCGGGTTGATTTACGGTTTTTTCCCACTGATTTAAGATTGATTTACCGTTTTTCTAGTGGTTTAAAATTGATTCACAGTTTTTTCAGTGATTTAAGGTTGATTCGCAATTTTTTCAGTGATTTAAGGGTGATTTACGGTTGATTTACAGCGCCGTTAGGATATCTCGACTAATTTCCCGTTAACTCTACGATTTTTTTATAGCATTTAATAAATGTAACAATACCTTGCTTTGATAGATTTATAATGATTTTCAAATCCCATACTACTACCGCCCGGGATTTAGCCCGGAATGTTCCAAAATATTGCGCGCGCATTTGAGCAAATAATTAAAACTATAACTCACTAAGATCTTAACCAAAAACATACATATATAGCCCGCGAAGAAACACAAAAATTAATAACAACAAAAATAAAATTTCAAACTCATTACTTTCTTGCACCATCAAAACGAGCATGATTCCATTCTATCAATCCCGTCAATCATTTGGCTGCGCTTATCTCGAGTAAATCCTCGTGTGGGGGCGACACATACCATCCAAAATTCATTCAACGACGATACTCAATCCCAATTATCCCATTTAAAACACCGAAACAATGTTTTGGGACGACCGCAATGCAAATCCTGTGTCCGACGCATCAGCTGATCTGCACCCACAGTTGGTCAAGCAAGCGAGAAAAAGCGGCGCCCTCAACCTGTGCAATCGTGGCTGGACGTGTGGTAAATGACAGCTGACCGAAATTATTTTCATTAAAAAAATAGATATATCTTTTTGTTTTTATAGTTCCAGATAAAGTATGGAGCATCAATATCTTATCCAACCAAGAAGTGAAATCTTTGTCCTACTCAATGGACGAAACGGATGGCAGTAAGTGGTGGGACCAAGTGGATTTAAGTCGATTAAGTATTGCAAATAACCAAATCAGTAAAATCTCGTCTGAAATCGTGAATTTAGTCGCCCTGCAAGTTCTAGATGTAATTTCATGGTCACAGAATTATCAGTGTTTTTAATTTAATTGTATTAATCATTTTGATTACAGATTCATGATAACCAGTTGACTGATTTACCTGATTCAATGGCTTCTCTGAAGCAGTTGACTAAACTAGATGTTAGGTAATTTCACCGGGCTATTATACAGGGTGTCCACAAGCTGATGTGCCTACTTGAAATGAGTATTTAAAATAGATGGTAAAAATTGACTCATCTAGATATTTCTAGAATAGTTCTAGAGCAGAGGTTCCCAATGTTTTTAAGATGGTGTAGCTGTTAGTGGAGTGCAATATGGTGAGGTACCAGTAGGTCAAATACCAAGAATCACCAAAAAAAATTAAAATCTCCACAAATTCCAGTCAAAAATCACAAAATTACAAAATCCGATCACCAAAAATCCATAAAAATTAAACATTTTCCCCAAAAATATCAAAATTTGCACAAATAAAACCAAAATTTCATTCAAAAAATGAAAAATTTTCTTCGGAAAAATAAAAACTTTAGTGAATTATCAAAATTTCCTTCCAAAATCACAAAATCAAACACCAAAAATAGAAAAAAGAGTCAAAATCTCCTCAAAAAAATCAAATTCCTTCACAAAATATCAAAAATCCCATTCAAAATCTACTTATCGCATACTGGTAGCTTGACATTTGCGTACCGGATTCCATAGGTTTTTATTTTTATCAAAATGATGTTATTAAAGTGCAATTTTAATTTTTTAATGAGCTTCATTGGTTTCTCACAAAATATCTAATCGGTATTTGAATTCTTGCCAGGGCATTGTGAAACATTGCAGGTGTAACGCCGTTAATTGCATCAGTTATGCGATTTCGCAATGTCTACAAATCCTCATGTCTGTGTTGTCCATCCACACTGATAAATGTGCAACAACATATAAATTAAAATAGCAATTTAATTAAGTTGTATTGATGGAAATTAAAACTTATTCCTTATGTCCTTTGTTTTTCAGTTTTAATCGGCTGCCAAAAATTCCATCCTGCGTCTACAGTTTGACTGGTTTACGCACTTTACTACTTCAGCATAACCAGCTCAGCGAAGTTAGTGATGACATTGGGGAGTTAAAACGGTTAGAAGAAGTGGTAAATGAATCAGGAAAGCTGGAAAACAAGTTTACCCAAGTATATTTCATTTTAGAATTTGTCAAACAACAATTTGCAGAAGCTACCGAAAAATATCGGTCGGCTATCGAATGTCCGCAAACTTAATTTAGCTTTCAATAATCTGGAAGAAATCCCTAATGAAATTGGAACCACTACAGGTGAGATCAAAACTGTAATTTAATAATAATAATAATAATAATAATTTTTCTGTAACCAAATAGCTTTGCAAATGCTCGATTTATCAAATAATAAGCTGTCAATGCTTCCGTCCGATGTTGGAAAACTCTTGGATTTGGGACAGCTCTACCTACGTCATAACCAGCTTAAAAAATTTCCAAAGCTGATTGGCTGTTCGCGCCTTAAGGTAGAGCTAAATGTGTGCACTGTATTGAATTTGAGTGTGTTAATAGTGTACATGTGGGTAGGAATTGTACTGCGGCAACAACCTGATCGAGTCGATAAGCCGCGAAGAATTCGAACCCGTAAACAACATGAAGATACTTGAACTTCGCGATAACTTCATAAGTGCCATACCCGATGACATTGTGATCCTCTCGGCTCTGGAACGATTGGATCTTACAAATAATCACTTGATCAAGTAAATTTATGATAATTTGATTCTATAACTCTAAACACATTACCCAATTGCATATCTCATTTTTCTTGTTATTCTTCCAAACAGCTTACCGCCAATTTTAGGAATCATGACACAACTATCCACTTTGTCACTCGAAGGAAATTCGCTAAAATCCGTGCGGAGGGACATAGTCAAAGTAAACGGAATCATCAGGGGCGTAGCTACCATACCACAGGCCCATGCGGTGCATGGGGGCCCCTTAGTTTTTGGGGCCCTTCAATTTCCAAAAAAAATATATATATTTTTGAAAATTATTTTTGGGAAATTTTTGTGTTGTAATTTTGGGTCCACAAAGGCGTATTTATGGTCTGGGGCCCTTCTCGCAGCCTTTTTTGGGACCCAAATCTTAAAAAATATAAAGAAAAAAAAATTAAATTTATTTTATTTTATATTTTGTTGGAATTTTTGGGCCCCTAAAAATCGAAGAGGGGGCCCAATAATATTTTTGCATGGGGGCCCAAAATTTGAAGCTACGCCTCTGGATACCATTTCATACTTTTCACGATTACATGTATTATTTTCCAGAAAGGAACAACACATTTACTTAAATATCTTAGAAGCCGGCTGAAACAAGACCCCGAAACAATCATCCTCACCGACCAAACCAAACCAGCACCGGATAACGATTGCCTAGACACGCAGGACGCGCTGCAATTCGATCACTTCGCTATCCGTCGGACCAAACAACTGTCCGTCAGTAACAAACAGCTGACGCACATTCCCGACGGTTTCATCGAGGCGGCCGTCGCGTGCGAAGTCGCAAACATCGTTTTAAGTAAAAATCTGTTCAAAGAAATACCAAATTGGTAGAGTTTTTTAATGACGTCATTGGTTTCATAATTTGTGATTTCTCTTTTGTTGTTCTTGTTGGCTTTTTGTTTGCCTGTTCTCCGTGATGTTGCAGTTTGGCGAAAACATTCGATTGGTTGAGCGACCTGGATGTGAGTTGCAATCAAATAAGCACGGTGCCGGCTTTCCTGGCATCAGCGCAGCGTCTAGCGTACCTCCGACTTAGCTCGAATTACATCGACACTCTGCCGAGTGAACTGTCGAAACTCGGCTGTCTAAGAGAGATTTCCATAGCTAATAATCAGTAAATTTGTTGATTTTTTTTGGTGTTTTTAGTAAAAAAAAATTGGTTTTTGCAGGTTTAAAAAGATTCCATGTTGTTTGTATTCGTTGTCGAAACTGGAGGTTCTTGTTGCGTCCGATAATCAGATTAAGGAAATCGATGTCGGTGGTTTGTCGGCGTTGACGCAGTTGTCGGTTTTGGATCTGAAGAACAACGACATTTGTAAAGTTCCTCCGGAATTGGGAAACTTGACCCAGCTGAGGTTTAATTAATTAATTGATACCAAAGGATTAATTTACTTATAGTTAAGTTTTGGTGTTTTGGTTTAGAGCTTTGCAGCTAGAAGGAAACTGCTTTAAGTTGCCGCGACTGACCATCTTGGCGAAAGGAACCGAAGAAGTATTGAGTTATCTTCGAGATAAAATTCCAATAAATTAATTTTAATCAACCATGATTTAATTAACTATACTATGCATCAATTACTTTGTTAACATAAGCTTGTTTTAAATTTAAAAAGACATGATTTGAATAAAATAATTTTTATATTATTTTGAAATGATTTTCTTGCTTTTGCATTTTTGGTATAAACAGAAAACTGACATTTTTAAACATAATGGCTGACAACAACCACTTTAAAAAGCATTGTTTTGTCATTGTTCCAAACTAGCAGGAGTTAAATACAAGTATGAGGTATTTATTTATTTATAATACAAAGGAAATATTTGATTTTATTGTAATTATTCTTGTGGATTTAGTTCAAGACTCTCTATGAGGAGATTAGAAACATTTTGCTTTCACTATTCACTGAGATCTGGTGCAGTCACTGCCATTTTCTTTATAGGAGTAAGTGAACTGTGGATAACTTGACATGATATTAAAATTGATTTTTAAATTAAATTTTATAGATCTATTACATACTATTTGTTCTTATGATGGGTTTTTGGCTCCTCTGGATTGCTGGATGGCAAAAAGAGAAAGAAAAGCAGCAAGAGTTAAACAGTAATGTATTTGGCATTCATCAAAAAACGTTTTTCATTTTATTTATTTTAGTTTTTGTTAGCATGCCATATTACAGCCATAGTTGCTTTTTCTTTTGCTGGAATTAATGCTTTTGTGGAAATATTTCTTCTATTAGCTGTTCTTAAAGTAAAATAAATCAGGTTATATAAATTATTTTTAAAAAAAATTATTCCTTTTTAGCATTATTACAGTTTGGTCATTCCAGCTTTATTACTGCTCTTTATTGCCATTGTAACTAACCTGTTTCACATTGTGCAAAAAATTGGATCACTTTCTAGAGTTACTCATGAAATTCACATGTGTAAATATTGGTGTTTATTTATATGTTCACATTAAAGGTGTCGCCAGCTGATGGTCCCACTGTGGAGCAATTCGAAAGCATTATATATGATTTTATGTTTTGTTGTTTTATGGTAAAAAAAAAAAGAATCAAAAACTAAGGCAATGTGTGTGATTAATTTTTGTGTTTCCACATTTCAGTGTTATATTTGGGCTATTTTACTCTCATACTACATGCAAATGAATGATAATCTCAACAATTTAAGCACTGGAACTAAAGTTGCTAAATCAATGGCAGCAAGAAGATTGCCCAAAAATGTACCAACGGACGACAAGGCAGTGGCAGCACATTCGCAATCAATTTCATCAAGATTTGACAAAAAGATCGACTACACACTTGATTTGACTGCTGGTAGTACCAGTGGACACAAGAAAGAAACAAAAGCAACGTCCACATAGCGTGCAATACAATTTAAACATTAAAATCTTATTTTATTCCAAACAACTCCTTATTCCACACAGTCAAAAAGTCGCGCCAAAAACTCTCAACCAATCGCACAACACGATGTTGGCTACCAACCTAAATCCCATTGGCCCTACCACACACGTGACTAATAACGACTTTCTCCGCCTCCGATGGCGCTGTCGAACTCGGAACCGGAAGTCGATATTCACCACCTATCGACGATCACCGATGGTTGGTGGAAACTAATGTTTACATTTGACATTTGGTTCAGGAGCAATGTGGGCTTAGTGACTTTGTTGTGAAAATGTTCAACCCAAACGAGCCAAGCAAAAAGGATAAATTCCTCGAGCAGGCGAAATCTGCACGACAGGAAAGAGCCTTTGAGAGGAAATGCGAGCAAGCAGCTGTCTGTATCCAAGTAAAAAACAAATGCAGTGAAATTCAATTAATAAATGCCATTTTTAATATACAAAAATGTAATTTTTACAGCGCCATGTCAGAGGGTTCACCAGTCGACGAAATCTTGGTCTTAGGATCAGGAAGGAGTTTGATGATGTCATGTCACTTGGAATATCAAGTGACAAATGTATGTAGTGCATGATTGTAAATCACAAAGTGATACTGCTACTATACAATTGTTTGCAATTGCAGCTGTTGGAGCACTAGAGATATATAAAGCGATAAAAAAGATGTTGATTGTCTTCGACCAAGAAGTTGACAAAGAGGTGTTTTGATTTCTCTAAGGTTGCCTTTGGTGGGGTTTGGTGACCAGATTTTGGAAATAAAAAATTGGGTCCAGGGCCGGATTTAAGTTCGCAGCTTATCGCATTCCATACAGGGGCGTAGCTATTATACCGCAGGCCCATGCGGTGCATGGGGGCCCCTTAGTTTTGGGGGCTCTTCAATTTCCAAAAAAAAAATAAAATATTTTCGAAAATTATTTTTGGGAAATTTTTG
>JAQIXU010001813.1:0-14997 GCA_034701245.1 Strigamia transsilvanica | reverse complement strand
TACTTGTACAATTAAATTAGTTAAACGAAATAAGTGTAATAACACTTAAATACCTAACAACGTTATCGAAAATGTACTAAAAAGGTTGCCGCAAACGTGCGAGTTCATTAAAAAATTTTCACGAGACGAGACAGTAGTCTATTACATTAAACAATTCAAACAAAATTAAAAAGCAATAAACACAAAAATCCAAGAAATTTAAGTTATGTGTTATGTGTTGGTTTTTAATTTTATTTCAAAGTAATGGTACCGAAATATTGTCGCTTTATTTCCTCTGCGTGCAACAAGCTTGACAAAACCTCATGTTGAATGCATGCACTGTTTGATTTTGGCATCAGGATATCGGGCGCGAACAGTCTAAGGTGGTGAAAGTGCACACTTTTGCACAATGCTGGCGGTGCCTACGCCTCTAATACAGCGAATTCCATCAGTTTGCCGTAAAAACTTTAACATCAAATATTAATCCAACAAATTCTTAACAATAAATATCTCAAAAAGTCCACATTTCCTGGTGATAAAAAGATTCTAATTATCTTACTGTCAGTAAGTGACTTCCTGGTAACACAAAATTAAAATAATCAAAGCTAATATACAATTTGAAAAACAAATAAGCATCACGAAAGATGCAACCTCCCGTCTGTCAAAGCAGTGGGCCGTAACCCATAATTACCCATCACAACAGGCACAGGGGTATGTCTGATTCATAGATTTATGAACAGATGACGATGACACCCTTGTCACAAACATGAAACCCAACTTGAATACATTTACTCATATATTACACCCCGTTTCACTCCTCGCACATATTTCTCTTAACCCTAACTGTTGCAAGATATATATTAATGAATAAAAATAAATATATCTGAAGAAAAAAAAGGAAAAAATGCTTCCTCGTAAAAAAATTGCAGTGAAATCTGATTTCTCAAACCCTAAGTGGCCATTTTTCACTTCTCAAATTTACTTACCGCAGCTGTAAAAACGTCAGTAATTTTTTTCTCTCCGCTGTTTTTCCCTTTGCTGCCACTAGGGAACTGCAACTTGAACTCCCAGTCCCTCCTACCTTCTTCCTTTCTAAACCCTATCCCCCTTTATTTTTTTTATTCAATTTTTTTTCCTTCCATCTCCTCCGTGATATTCCCCGGCGTCGCAGTCGAGATTTCCATCATTTTTCTTGGCGTGACGCGTCACGGGCTGCGACAGCTGGGCTGCCCTGTCAACACGCGCCCAAAGGCCGAGCCTCCTCTGGGCGGTCGGCCATGATAGATTTGAAGTCGCCAAGCAATAACTGTCAGTCAGCAGTTCGTTCTGGCGCCAGATAGCCTTTGTTAGACAACTTCGACTGGACCAGATATTGAAATCTCTAGACTTTTCATCCCTCCTGCTCCTCCAAATCTTTTTTTTTAATATAAATTTTCTCCAATAGTGATACTGTGTGAAAAGGGGTGAAATGAAGAAGTTATAAAAGTGAGAAGATGTCTTTTGACAATCTTATTTTCCACTAGATTAAACGACCAATTTTATATTGACAAAAAATGATGTTGTCACTTTGGTTTTGTGATGGTGGTTGCCTTTTTTTTACGCATGCGTAGTTTAATTGCACGCATGGATACATATTAAAACTTCATTTGCTTCACTGCTTTAATTCAATCAAATTATTAACCTAGGTGTCAATAACATCAAAAATTGCTTCTGTTTATGAGAAATTCCAAACTGGTTTGTCTTCCTTTTTTGTTTGTTCTAATAAACCAACAATTTACAAAAACAAGTTGCGTACTTACACAAACTAAATCCAATCCGCCATCTTTAGTTGTGTTTCCCATTCTATTTTTACTTATTTTTTTATTTTTATTCTTTGGACTGTTGTCTACGAGAACAATCTGTTTCTCATTTTACCTCCCACTCTGTAAAATAAACAACTCATGAAACAACATCACTTAAGACCTAACAAATTTTTCTCTACTCCATCTTGATAACTCTCCTTCTGCCTTTTATTTCGTTCCAAAATATCACTCTGAATGGAAAGTGCTACGTCTCCCTCTTCCTCACGATGACATGGACTTAAAGTGATAAGGGCAGAGTTATTGGACTGTGCACACGGTACTTGTTGTTACTGAATTTATGTCAGGAGTTTTCGGCCATGTTGGGTCATTCGTCAGTCGCCTAGCGCCCCATTGGCTGCAATGGAGCGCATCATGGCGCCACAACAACAACAACGCTTTGAAAAAAAAAATAAGAAACTTCACAATTCTTCTTATTCAAATATAAACCAAAAAAAAAATATTTATTTTTATAAATTAAAATAAAATTAATTTATTGCATATTAAAGGCAAGGGGGAATGGTTTTCGCACAGCACTCCATCAACCCTTTAGCCACAAACTTGCAATCTGCCTAAGTTAACACTCGTCCATCGTTATCCAGAGTGGAATCCAATCCAGAAAGATTCCCTCTGGTGCTAAATTTGCAGGTCGCCATGGCAACGGGAGACTGCACTCGGTGAGTACAGCATCGTTTTCCCCGAACGCCTCAATTTTCCTATTAACTTTAAATACATGCCAGAAGTGAGCATTTAATTTTCTCCATGCGCATGCGTAACCGATCGAGGAAAACAAGACGCGTCCCTCAACCAAATTCACAATCCAATTGGCTCGACGCACGTGTTTGGCACAAGATGGCGCAATTTGTTTCCAACTCCTAATGGACTTGGCGTCTCCAGATTTATTTATAACAATAGACACCCACTCGACTTCACCAACTCAACGTCTTTGATCAACAATTTACTTTTCCTTTCCATTTGCTAAACAAATTTAAAGTGTTTTTATAATACGCAAAAAGTTTTAAATCCTGATTTCATTTTATTAATAACAAAAGTGTACAATTCTGGGCTGGATTTATTAGTTCTCGCAGTTTCGCAGTAGAAGAGCAGCCCATGCGACAGCAAGAGCCCCGAATCCCCCCCCCCCAAAATCTTTTTTAAAATTTCTCAATTCCTCAAATAGGGCCCCAAAAAGGAGTGAGAGAAGAGCCACATGGACCATAAATCCGGCTCTGGTACAATTCGTACAGTAGGCAATGCGAGTTTTACCGCTTTGTTTGTTTACAGAGTTTACTGGCAGGGAAAAACCAAATTAGTTGCAGCTCGCCATAAACACTTCAATTGACCACACTGAAATGTGATATTTTCAGAAAATGTTGCCACCGGAAACGGAAATTGATGAAACCCAACCACATTTCATTAATTTCTAAAATTGTATCCTCGTTTATCGAAACCCATACATTTATCCTCCATAATTTTAAACAGTTTAAATTTTTACTCCTTTTTAATTATTTCAAATTTACAGCCTTTGAATGACTAAAATTGCGTGCGCCGCCTCCTGCCATCTACCGATGAAATGATCAACTAGCTTCATTTACATAGTCGCTGTTTATGGTGCAATCGAATTGCTGACTTTAGTGAGCTTCGAATGAAAGCTCGAGTCTGCCATTATCGAATTACTTTGTATTCATGCTTTTATGACGGGGCAAGTTAACCCTTTTATATCGAGTGAGATTAACAAGGCTGTCTCTAGCTTGCATAACAGCTGCTTACCTCGCCTCGCCACATCTAGTGGGCCTTGAAACAAAGCGTTAATTATTTTCTCTCAACAACAGTACTTGAACTCTACGCTCCAGCGTTATTATATCCCTAAACGCCGATTTATCAACAACTCTAATTTCATATTAATTGCACGTTTTACAAAAAACAAAAAACACAAATTTAAAATAAAAATAAAAATAAAATCGGGAAACTTCACCATTTTTAGTCTCCACCTATCATCTTTTTTTCCTATGTAAATTCTATTTTTTTTAAATAGAAAGGAAAAAAAAACATTTGATCTGTTTATGTATGAGGAAATGAGTAAAGGCGCAAAAGACAAGGTAAATCAAGTCTGACATATTAATTGAGATTCAAGTGTAGCAGATTACACATGGAACCGTGCTCGTTAAAATAAAAAAAACTCTTCGTCCAACACTTGTTTCGTAATACTTGCATTTTATTAATTAATACTTGAGTTGAATACAAAAATGAATATTTCCCTTCAATTTATGAAATAAATCACTCAAAAATGGCGGCTCAAAAAAAAATCCAAAAAAAACCGTAACATGAGATTTGTATTGAAAACAGACCTCGGTGACATCTACAAATCGAACTAATCTCAAAACAAAGCCACAAGAGAGACATAATTAAGTCGATCCTACTCTTTGCAGCTGTCCCTTCGTTACAACGAGGTTCGCCCCTTGCCGCGTTCAACAGCAGACGATCGGCTTCCCTGCCTTGTCCTACAGCTGTTTCCCAATGCCGTACATGTGTACCCAGCGTTCACCACTCACCGGATTGGTTCGTGAGGCGGAGACAGCCAATGACGTCATCTGCCAATCACGCATGACCACACCCCGTTGCTGCGTCGCCCCCGGCACGCTCGCCATTGGTTCGACGGCGTGGCGCGCGCTCAGGGCTGCGGCGCGTAGCTCATTCACGTTTGTGGGTGTGCAGCAGCAACTTGTGCTCGGATACCCCGTGCCGAGGCCGGCGAAAATGGCCTCGGCCCCCCAACCAAGCTGAAACGCTGCCCCCTTCACATCGACATGTCATGTTCATCGTTTGTTTGCAGTAGACCTAATTCGGCCTCGTCCCAGGTAAGTTTCATTACTTCCTTTGATTTATTTCACCCCTCGAAAGTGGACGCGCGATGGGACCGCTCACGAGTTATCAAAACACTGTGTCAAACTGTTACTCAAACTTTTTAATTTAATTTGCCACATCATAATATAACATGATTTAAAACTCGATGCAACTTGTGTCAACATGACACAGGTGCAAACCTTAACGACTCGAAACACAAAATCGCCATTAAAGCGCTGCAAACATATAAACGAGCGAGACCAACTGTTTGAACCGACAGTACGATCCGATTTTCTTTCCACACGAGTTCAAATCAGGCATTTATCGACGACGCAAACGAACCAGCTACGTACAACACAGATGGACACCTTTCACCCGTCCTCGACCAGCACGCGGGGTTGTTATTTCCTCTTGCCGCGGGTAAGATTAAGTTAAGCCTGGGGGTAAGAAGCGTTTCAAACGAGAGGTTCTTTTTTTTTTCTTCTTCTTTTTTTTAAAAAAAAAAAAAAACGAAAAAAAAAATTTGTTGTCTAATTTTTTTGCTCTCAGTCATGTCAGTTTAAAAACATGGCTAATTAGCAGCACCTCGCATTTTCAAAACACGTCCTTAACGGGGTAAGGATCACGGGAAGGGGGGAGGGAAATCAAAGGAAAGGGGAAATAGCCCATCGGAAAGGAACGCTTGAACAGGCGGTAGCCCGCGGATCGCCCGCTAAGTCGAACCCTCTTTACAATAAAATTGCCCATTAAACGGATTTCTATTTTTGAATCGCTTCAGTATGCATTTAAAAAATTTCGCACTCATAAGCGAAAGCTTAAACATGTGTTTTGTCTGTTATTATGATTATAATTAAATGTATTGATTTCGTCAATCAATATGTGCGAGTTTAGAAACTTGGGTTTCAATTCGAATAATAATTCAGCGCTTAACTCGACATGACGTCATTGTGGATAACGAATTCGTGAAGTGGGCTCACGAGATGTCCACGTGAGAATTTGTTGCCCGCCCTTGCATTCTGGCTAGTGTCACGGGGTAGCGTTAATCGTGATTAATGGGCGACGAATTAAGCAAACACGCATGCGTGGAGACAAGAGTTGGTTTCAAGTGGGGAGGGAGTAAGTTTCGTGAAAGGACGTTGCAACTTTCACGTGGAGTGGGAAACCCCTTGGGTTGACCATACGGCCTCCATTTAACTCAAATTGCTGATGTTTAAACAGGAGTTTAATTTGTCTCCGCGCGTACTCTCCATTTCCCATCCACAGGGGAATTAAATATGTGGGCAAAGAAATTAAAATAAATGATGTTTACTCGACACTAAAGTGGATTCGAATCAAAATAAAACCCATTTGCAGCACCTTTTATGATCTCAGGTATTTTTACGACGAGACAATTTCAAAGCGTCTCACATCTCGCAATCCACAACTCGAAAACACTTCAACAACCCCAATCGTAACCTCTTTAATACCAACAAACCAATCTCGACTATTCCGTGTCTTATTTCTAGATTTTGATGAATAGCGGGACAGCAGCGGCATCGACCCCGACCGCGGCACCTTCAGCTGCTGCGGCTGCGGCTGTGGCTGCCGCCGCAGCGGCCGGCGGTTGTTGCGAGTCCGGCCGGCCCATCATTACGGATCCGTTGACTGGCCAATCGGTCTGTTCGTGCCAATACGATCCGCAAACCCAACTGCTCAATTACCAGCGCCTTGCCTCGGCTGGATTGCCCATTTACGGCGGTCCTTACGGAGACCAAAGCTACATTCCAATCGGGGCCGAGCAATCTGCGTTCTACACTCCCACCGTGAGTTTTCACTTTTCTTTCTCACCGCTCTTTTTATTGATTTCTAGATTAAATCTGCTTTTCAAATGCAAAAATGCCAATTCTAATATAACGCATTTTCCTTTCCACGTTTCAGACCAACGGTTTTGATTTGAAGGATAATTTGAGTACATGGCCGTACGCAGCTTCCGTATATTATCCCTACGACACTACGCTAGCTGGTTATCCTTTCACGAATGGGTAAGTTTATTCCTCTTACTTTAAATGACGCGAAACAAAAAAAGAAAATTATTTAGCGCGGAATTTAGGGCAACAACTTGGGTCAATTTAAAGCATTACGCGCTACCGTTTTGCATTTTTTTTCTTGTACGTAATAAATTTTCCAATTAAAAAAGAAGGCTAAATTTTGGATTGATTCTCGTTTAATGTGAATACGCATTAAGGATGAGTGGCTTTTGGTTAGTTTGGCCTACGGAAGTGTATAGCGGGATCAAGTTTATGGCAAATTGTAAACATCTCGCTCTGTTTCATTTTTATGAGAGCGAAATTTAAGCCGATTAAAATTATCCTTAATGTTATTTCTTTTTCTTTTTCTCAACTTTAAGATTAACGTCTTGTTTGCCACACAGCAGACATTTTTCTAGAAAAAAAAAATTTCAAATATTTAATTAGACAAACAACATCAACATATTATTCTTTAAATTTCGACTTAAGACCGACGCCGCATCTTGAAATGCGAATATCTCGGAAACCGGTAAACGGAGAAATGCAAATCTGCGGTTAGAAAGAAAGCCCCACAAAATGTCTCACAAAATGAACGGATCATCTTGAGATTGTTGATTCGCGTGGTGCTGACTTTGGTTTAAGTTTGCTTTGCGCGAACAAAATCCGAATATAATAAGGCGACGGGTTGACTTGTGTATCTTCGTGCTCGTTTCCCTTCACAACGCAAAACCGCTTTCATCTTGGTGTTTCCGAACCTCACCTGAGTCCAAGCGTGAAATACCAAGCGGAAAAAAGCATAACTCTGTAGTCACAAATTACAAAACAGCAATAATTAAAAACTTTTCTTTAAAACCCTGTAATTAATTAACAAAATTAAACCAAGAAAGCAAACATTTTCGGCTTTTGTGTTGTCCCACCTCTTTAACTATTTGCATTGAAAACAAGAAAAGAAAAGAAAAAAATTTTTATCGTGTGAAAATTATTCTTCAATTTGTAGTTACGCTCTTAAGACAACACGAGGATTTATTCTTTCATTTATTTATTTGCAACTTTTTCTTGCAATCGCTCTGGGCATTAAGCTGAGTGGAACGCGAAGCACAATTTGCACGAATTTGTATCTGTAAATTTGATAGAAGTCAGTGCAAACGAGCGAGCGACGAGAAACAGGATCCGAACGCCCGACGAACGCCCGACGAACGCTGATTACTCGCACCAGATTGCGTTGCGTTTTACAAATGAAAGAACAAATCGCCCAGGCCTCAGCTCACATGCAAATTAAACCAACACACTCGTCTCCATTTTGGAAATAGACAAGCACGAACACGAACCCCGCCCGTCGCCTTCGCCACTTACTCGACAACTCTTCCTAACGATTCGACATCCTACCACACACACACACTTCGCCGCCATTTTATTCCAACAGCTCGAATGAATGTCTCAACGATAAAACGTAAAATCACTCAAAGCTGTTGCCGGTACCCGCCGCTCGAGGACGCTTTTTCCCATTCCCTCCCCCAAAAACAACCCTGCGCCTAAAAGATGCTCTAAACTCGGCATATAACGAGAGACTAATGTTTTCCCTCGGTTAGAGCAAACTCGTTGACAGTCAATCCGACACCTTTGTTATTTTAACGAGGTTGGTGCTGCCAACTCCACATATGGCCGTGGGCTGGGTGATAGGCAGGCATGAAATGATCTTTATTACTCTCCCCTCCCACTCGGTCAACGTGGGGAGATAATAACTCAACCCCCCAGTACCGATAGTGCGGGTGTGGAGGATATGGGTGTGATGATTTAGTCGCTGGATTCCTCGAGGGGGAGAGGGAGTTCATGGATCCATCCCACTGGGATTACCAATGACGTCGATATGGAGCGACGAGTAGTTAATGTAAATAGACCAAGTGTTGATGGTGTTTACCTCGTTGCTAATTCTGTTTGGATTGTCTTTCATCGCTCCTCCATCAGCGATATCGCTAGGGAGTTGAACGAACAAATTTTCCCTTTTTTTTTTCTACAGCAAATCGCTACACATAACACGACATTTTTTTCACTCCAAGTCCTCAATTTTTAATCAGTAGATAACAAGGTGTGTGCATGGAGTACTGTACATGTTGTTCTATAAAGGAAAAAAACAACAACATTGTACATAACTGATAAACGAAGGTGTGATTTTTACAACCGATTCTCATTTTCATTTGCCGTTTTGAAAATCTTATAAATTTGTCAGTCCGATAAAAGCGAGCAAACGTTGAATATTCCCGACAAAATTCTCACACAATAGTCGCAAATTACACAACCCTTTTCGTGTCCCTCCCAAAAAAAATGGTTAGTTAATAAAGACGGGCGCCATCGACACTCGCACCAAGAAGCGGGAGAAAAGCGGGCGACTCATCGGCGTTATCGCTGCTGCGCCAGCCACTCAAAGCGAGGATAATGGAGTGAAAATGGCCGCACCGTCGCCAGGGAGTGTTCAGGTGGCGCTAACGAGCCGCAAGGAGGCGCCACATTCGGCCGTTGTGGTGGAGACGTCGTTATGAGTTGAACCGACTTCGTCAGTGGCCATTAAGAAAACCGCGACTCATGATCATTTCTCCTCCGCGTTCCTCTCGCCGTTTTGCAAATTATAAAACTTTGCACTAACGAGGGAATTTTACACCTCTAATTTCTCTTTTATTTTATGCGTTCAAATTCCAACCATCCAATTACATTCGTATGTCATTTCATTTCTCTCTCTTCTTCCCGCGCCTCTTTTTCCCAAAGCGAAAAATGTTACAACATCCAATCGAAAAAATAAATAAACATAAAAGATTACTGCAGGAAGCACTTTAGTACGCCAATCTTCCTTTATTCTGTACAACAAGCCAAAATCGGAAGCCAAAAATAAAAAAAAATTGCATTCATGGTAAATTGCCTCAAAAAATGTGGCTTGCCGATATGAAGCGATTTGTGTTTACGAATCAAAAGGAGAGGATGCGGAAGTTATAAAACACAAAATGCTGCCCATTTACTATCGTATTCCGCGCTATAGAAATATGGAATGGAAAAATATAAATATAAAATCTTTTTTTGTCTCTCGCAGGTATGGCGTCGATTTAAATGGCGCACGTCGCAAGAACGCAACAAGAGAGACAACGAGCACTTTAAAGGCATGGCTCAGCGAACACAAGAAGAATCCTTATCCAACTAAAGGAGAGAAAATCATGTTGGCCATCATCACTAAGATGACACTTACCCAAGTGTCCACATGGTTTGCGAACGCCAGGAGGAGACTCAAAAAGGAAAACAAGATGACGTGGGAGCCACGAAACAGGGTGGACGACGAGGACAACAACGCGGATAACGGGGATACAACGGATAAGGAGGATAAACCTCGAGAGCACGACAGAGCCACTGAATCTCCTCTCCATATTGGTAGAGAAGGTAAGCACCAGCCGCCATTCTAGAAATTAATTAAAGAAGTAACTAGCAAGCCAGCTCATCCTGTCGGATGAACAGTTTCTATTTCTGCTTCCTCGATAGATGGCGCCGTGGAATTTATTTGGACTAATGCAAATAATAAGTTGATTTTATCAATCTTAAAAGCAGTCGGCCCTGATCTCGGCAGTTAATTTAAATTTAAATTTAAATAAAAGCAACAAATTCTCAGGATCATGCTGTAAAGAGTGTAAATTCATCTTATGTTAATGTTGGGAAAGGGAATTTTTGTATTTTGACTTGTGTTCGTATCTGTATTGGCCATAATTCAGTTGATATCAGTGCAAATTGGCTTCCCTGCGATGCAGGCATGCGTAGCAGAGCTGATCTCTTGATGCGTCTTCTTCGGCCATTTATTTAAACATTCCTGGAAATCCTAAGCTCCCCCGCAAATCTATAATTTTCTAATAAGGTTTTTATCCTTGTCTGGGTACGCTGGCAGGCTGAGCCAATCAGCGTAGAGCTTGCGGGTTCTCCAAGGAGTGAGGGGTGCGTTGCATTAGAAGCAGAGAAGGGGGAAAGAGAAGTGAAGTGAAGGAAATTGGCGGAAATGATCGCTCTATTTTGGGCGTCGAAAGGCGACCCCCTCATTGCGCCTTCGGTTCCGTTCATCGATTGATCACTTCGGGTCAGTTTTATGGTGCGCGCTTCTACCTGCCCACTGCGCAGCCGCAAGCATCGGCGCGAAGCGAATGGCAAGGCAGACGGGGGCTGCTCAATTATTCATCCGCCGAGCCTCGTTTTAATCAGCATGCAAATGTGTTCTAATCAGACCAACCACCTCCCTACAACGACTTAAATCATGCACATCACTAAAACACAAACACGTTTACACCTTTCACTTAGATTTTAAACAACTACATTCCCTTAATCCTTACTACCAATAAACAAATGTAAACACGCAAATCACTGCAGAATAAACCGAGATAAAACAATAACAGTGCATTAATTTTATCGTCGTCACTCGCAAACACAAAACGGGATAAAAATGATATAAACGAGTACGAAAAAAAAATTCCCTCTTTTATTTTACACTCAGATTCGTTGTATAGGGAGAGCAGGAATGAAGGACGTGTGAAAGTGATGGTCGATAGTGGTGGAGAACGCGAGGCATCCGCAGCCTCCACGCCCCCATCCCCGCCAAAGACATGCTAAGCACGTGCACAAATCACAAAGCCAACTCAATCTACGGCTCGCGCGTTGGGCTCCTGCCCTTGAGAAATCGATCAACACCATAAACAACGCCTCGAATCGAGCTCGGAGCCAGCCCAACTGTATACTCATCCTTGCAACTCGTCTTTAATCATCTTTTGCTACATTTGTTTTTCTTGCACTGCATATACGGTGATTGCATACTGCGGGGGCTGTAATCGAGACACTAGAATATTAATCTGTATATTACGCGGCAAGCGTTGCGGGGGCGCATTAGTTGCGCCTAATGTGAATGCAGGGCTATGGAGGAGAGGGTAAGCCTAGAGCGAGAAACTGGTGACAGGCTCCTGTCGACTGCTAAGCTGTTTAATATCGAGCCACAAGGAGGCGCTTGTGACATGACGTCAACTTGCCTCCGGGGAGCGGTTATTATTTTGCGCGTGCGCCTCGTGCTGTGGACAAAATATTATTTTTTTTGTTAAGCCCACTCTGTCATTTTTAGCCTTCTTGTTTTCATGGCTCTCCATTTGGTAGGGGGTAGGATGAGGGTGTTAATGGATTCCATTTTGTGCCGATCTATCATATGTTCTCACACTGTGACCGAGGGTGAAAAATTAATCAAAGGGTTACTCATAACATAACAACTGTTTTATTCCATTTAGAAAATCTGAATTAATAAACAATTCATAATATATATATTTTTTCTCTCTTTCTCTCTGAAAGTTCCTCGCCACCAGCTGTCGTCCAACGCACCTCTTTCTCTCTCGTCGGATTGTGATAAACTGTCGGACGACACGTGCGTCCGTGTTGTCACTGACGACGAAGACGAGGACGACGACGACGACGACAAGTCAATTTCCGTGAGCATCAGTCAGGACGGACTGGACACGGCAAAACCCGACGGCCTTTTACTAAGTGACTCCTTATCAAGTCCCTCATCCGATTTGTCGGACCAGGTATCCTCGATCCACTCTCCTCTTTCCGTCGATTCGGGTACACCGTCGGCCCAAGGGACCGAGGTGGCGCCACATAAACCACGCATTTGGTCCATAGTGGACACAGCAACGTCCAATTCCACGCCGACAGGAAGTTATTCCTACCCGGGCAACGGAACCCAGTGTGGTCCAATGAGTTCCGCATCCTTTAGTAAAGTGTCTCCACTCAGTCGGAGTCTTCGACTGGACTATTCTTCACCCTACCCGAAACACGCGTGGTTTAACGGGTCGTACGGAAACCCTGGGGCTTCGGACTCGTTATTGCGGCCAAGTTTTATGAACTCTCCCTACGCTCTGACAAGCCCTTCGCTTTCCTCGGCGACCAGACCGTGTTTACAGAACATAACAACAATTAATAAAAGTCTGCCGCCGTCGATGGCTACTTTGCAGAGGAATCCGTCAACCACACCCAGGTTCCACGGTGCGTTTACCTTGAACACTAAACTCGACTGTCAGGTGCACCAAGGTAAGACACAAAGATTATTTCTTGAATTTCTTTATTTTCTTGAATTTTGTTTTGTTTGGCTATTTCATTTTCTCCCCCTCTCCTCTTTCCCAGATTGTTGTTTATTCAATATTCCTAATGTGAATTAGGAACGGGCATTTAGGGGGAGACCCTGTTATTGAATAATAGACATATGTTGATCAAAGAGGTTTTAATTGGATACTGATAAAAAGGCTTCAACAGATGCATGGACGCGACACACTCCTTAGGGAAATATGTCACGAGATGAAAACATTCACTCATTAAACCTTGTCATGTGTATCTCATGGGACAATCTGGCGCCACGTTTGAGAATGTAAAAATTAAAAAGATAGAACGAAAAAAAGAAAGATGCATGGAATGCTATTTATACACGCCACACACGGCGTCTTAAACCAAATCCCTGCCCAATTGGACTAAAACGCACAAAATGGTTCACAATTCCCACAATTCATCTGGTGACAAAGAAGAGCTGCCATCAATTTGTGGCTCCACTCTTGTTATTTCCCCTCTTCCCCGCCAGGGAGCAGGATTTTCCTTTTTCCTTCCTCCATATTCCCCTCCATACAATTTACCCTCTCATTGGCAGCCCCCTTCTGCGCATGGCTCGCATTGGATCACCACCAAAAAGATTCACACAGACAGCTCGTCCCGCTTTTCTATTTCTCTCCTCCCTTTTCCTAGTAAACCGCCAAGTGAAATGGTGCTTGCCTCTGATCATCACGAGTTATTACTATTTCCAACGCGTGTGGTTAACCAACTCGTCATGAGAGGGCGCATTTCGCTGGCCGCACGTGGGAATTGCGAGTCAACACCAAACGGAATTAACCAACCACCTAACACACTCGCAGTAAAAGGGATTAATTTTTCCCTTGACTACAACCGTTTGATCCCTTAATCATATCATTCAAAATGGCTACCCAACACTATTTAATTCCCAGCGTTAACTTCCACACAATCGCACCCAACAAATAAACTAACTGCCTTTCGCCCGACACCATAAAAAAAAGTCGCCACTTTGATCGCTTTATGTATGTACAACTCTGATTGTTTATTACATCTATTAGTGTAGGGTGGTTGTTATGAGACAATTTCATTTGGAACAAAGCGCCTCCTAATGACCAAATGGCTCGTAAATTAAACTAAATCACTCAATAGATTGAATGGTCAACCCCCTGCCACTCATACTCGAGTAAGTGACACCTAATTTATTAACGAGAAATTGTTTCTCGCATTTTAATTTTCTTCCATTCAAATTCATGATTTGCACTCAAATAAATTTACCCGCTCACCTTGTAAAAACAAAATGGAATAATTTATCTGAAAAATCCATCTTGTGATATGCGCCAATGCATCCACTGACATTTTATTTTTCCTCCTTGTATAATTCAAAACGGAGTTTAAAGGTCAGAATGGACAGTAAACAATATTCGTGCAAGGGTTTCCTGGGAACTCGGATATTTTCCTCGTTCAGTGTGTGATAAGGATATGTCAACATGAATTCACCCGAGTTTCCTAAATTCAAGGTGTGGTTCCAGCATGACAAAAATCACAATTCTATGAGATCATGGGAGCTTCCGTTCAAATTTCACTGCAATTTTATTCTCTTCCATATTTCCTCAATTTTGCACAATAATAATCACGTATCATCAACGTGAGTGCTTATTTTTTTGTGTAACTTTTATGTAATTCTACAGCAACTATATGTTGCAGATAACCAAAAACATGGTCATGATGGGGGAAAAATAAAAAACAGGGAAAAAAAATATTTTTGTTTCCTTCCTTGCTTGCTTGTTATTCGTCTGGGTACAACAAAAAGTGATTCGATGTGCTGCGGAAAACGGAAAATAAACCTTCATAAAAGCATCCACTATTTTTGCTCCCAGCAGGGACTTAATCTCATCATCCAGGTCCCTTTTTATTTATTTCAGGAGCCTTACTTAAGGCTACTTTTATTTTTGGATATCACATTATTAACCTTTTTGCCACCCATTTCAAAATGGCGACTTGCATATAAATAGAAAGGGAGAAGAAAAAAAAAAGCACGTAAACTTTTGTCTCCTATAACTGCTGTACGCTTCAGCTTTTTAATTTACGTATCTGAAAATGATTTACACACTCGTGTGACATTTATGAACAGTACTCGTCATTCACTTAAAATGATTTAAGGATCTGTTGTTGTTTGTTTACTCTTACATAATTCAACCATAAATTGAAACTTTTTC
>JAQIXU010001812.1:0-14997 GCA_034701245.1 Strigamia transsilvanica | reverse complement strand
TGAATTGCCATCTTTGTGCTTATTCCTGTAATCGAAGTGGGCATTTAAAACGACATATTTTAACTCACACAGGAGAGGAACCGTTCAAGTGCCATTTATGTGCTTATTCTTGTAATCGACGTGAGCATTTAAACAGACATTTGGCCTCCCATAGTGTAGAAAAACCACTGTAGTGCCATTTATGTTGAAGATAGGAGTTTAAAAAATCATATAGCAATACACAAATGAATGACCAGATTAATCATTTATAATTAATCTTATTTGATACAGAACAACTTATTTCTGTGTCTTATTCAAGCAAATATTTAAAATCCATTTTTTTATGTTCAAAAATAAAGTTAACTTAAACTTATTCTGATTTAATAATTATTATTTCTTATAAAAACACACCTAAGACTCACTATTTTAAAGTTATTAATCGCTTAATTCGGTTTGTCTTGTCAGTGCTCCTAGTGCGCATTTTCCAATGCAGGAGTTGTGTCCATTGAGATCAATTTATCTCTTTGTTATACAATCATAGCATTGCTCGGGATTCACACTGGGAATAGGCAGGAAGCGTGGCCCAAAATTCAGAAAACTGAAAATTTGTTGAAATTTATTTTTTTCACAAAATAAAACCTTGCTTAAGATGCAATTTTAAAAAATATTTCATACATTTTTGTTATTTAGATATCGTTATTCTTTCTCCTATACGTATATCTCAAAATTTTTGTGTAGATTTGACTTGAGGTTATTAGTAGTTATTTTAAATTGTATTTTGATGGCAATGAGACATTGAAATTTTATTACATTAAGCAGTAAGATTTATATTTGATAAATGGATTGGATTTAACAATTGGTTTTATTTTATCTTCTTTCTCTCTCGATATAAAAATTAGGAGCCAAAGTCAACACGATTATGGTACTTATTTTTATATTCCTTAAATAATTCCCAATAAATATGAAAGTTGCCTTCATATTTTTAACTAAAAAAAATCATTTTATGCCCAAAAGTGTAATTTTTGCGTTATGAATGTTAATCTGCGTTGCTCAGGCCCCATATTCTGACGGTGCCACTACTCTACTAAGGAAAAAACAGAAAATTTGTTTCAATTTATCTTTTGTACAAAACCCGTTGTGATTGTGTTGTTCTTTCGTAATTTTCAAATTTGTCAGATGTAAGAAAACGTCGTATTACCCGGGGTACGCATTTAATTTTTTTAAATTTGTTTTGTAATTTAAAGTTTTAAACTTCAACGTTTTGGTCATTTTTGGGGCCGCGACTTCTCGGGGCCCCACTTTAAAAATAAATGACCGTAAAACAAGTAGGACATATTGATGTTTTGTGACATTGTTCACGTGTTCGCAGAAACGTTTTCTTTCCGCATTTATTCGTACATTTCAGTTCAGTATTTAAAAATGGAATTTTTTTTTTCAACTCAAGAATTCAGAAAATTAGAAATTTTGTCGACTTATTTTTTCCATAAAATAAAATCTGTGGTTCTATTTTGTTCTCGCTTTATTTTGAATTTAAAACATGTTGAAACATTAAAATCAGTATCAAAAAATTATGTTTATTGTTCATAAATTGTAGACCATTCTCAAACTCGGTCGCAAATTATACAACAGATGGCGCCATCAATCTGGTCATTCATGCCCTACCCACGATTCCCTTGATGGGTTGTGCTCAACTCGTGGGACAAAGCTTCGAGGCCCACGCGCTGTTACAGTTAAGAAAATCATTCGGTCTTATTGTAATAACTGAGGTAAGATATAACCGAACTGAAATTGATATTTCTAAACAGACTTACTACTTCTTATTATTATAGTTTACTTGATCCATCAGTTCCACAAGTCTGTCCAACGGTCGCTGGTAGCAGTTAACTCCTATGGAAGAAAAATAATTCAAGCGCCATCTTTGTACAGATTCATGCATTCAGAAAAGGTATTTTAAAAAGAAATATTTAGCAACAATACTGAAGAAACACCTTCTTAAATGCAAGTTCTTGGTACGTTTTTTACTTCCAAAAGTTATCACTTGCGAAATGAAATACCATCTTCTGTTTTCTTAAAGAATTTGCAAGGTCGCGACAATTTCTGCTAAAAAGGGGGCGCTATCTGACTGGTCATTCGTACCCCATCCATGACCACCTCTATGAGTTGCGTTCCACCTGCGAGACTGACCATGCGTTATTTGTGAGCGTTGAGGTGAGATATAACGTTAATTAAATTACTATTTGTACAAAATTACTTTCAACTTCTATCCATAATGCTTGACTTTTTAAAATTTCAGAATATTCATCTTCGATGTGATTGTGCGATATCTTATTGATCAGCGTAAAGTTCGTGCCCGTTTGAAAAACAGTTTCTGCATTCAAAATGAACGGAAAACGACATCGTTTCAGTTGCAACCTGTGTGATTATTCTTGTTCATTTTATTATCAGTTGAAGAGTCACATGCTTAAACACACTGGTGAAAAGCCCTTCAAATGTGAAGAGTGTTCACTTTCCTTTAGGCTTAAAGCACAATTGACTGCCCATGTGCAAGTGCACACAGGAAAACAATTCAAGTGCCATATTTGTGCGTATTCCTGTAATCATAGTGGGCATTTAAAACAACATATTTTAACTCATACCGGAGAGAAAAGATTCAAGTGCCATCTTTGTGCTTATTCCTGTATTGCAAATGGAAGTTTAAAAAAACATATTGCAACTCACACCGGAGAAAAAAGATTCAAGTGCCATCTTTGTGCTCATTCCTGTAATACCAGTTGGAATTTAAAACAACATATTTTAACTCATACCAGAGAAAAAAGATTCAAGTGCCATCTTTGTGCTTATTCCTGTATTGCAAATGGGAGTTTAAGAACACATATTTTAACTCATACCCAAGAAAAAAGATTCAAGTGCCATCTTTGTAAATATTCCTGTATTCAACAAGGGCATTTGAAACTACATGTTGCAACTCATACGGGAGAGAAACGATTCAAGTGCCATCTTTGTGCTTATTCCTGTAATCAACATGGGCATTTAAAACAACATTTTTTAACTCATACAGGAGAGAGACCATTCAAGTGCCATCTTTGTGCTTATTCCTGTAATAATAGTGGGAGTTTAAAACTACACATCGCAATTCATACAGGAAAAAAACGATTCAAGTGCCATCTTTGTGCTTATTCCTGTATTGTAAGTGGGCATTTAAAACAACATCTTGTAACACATACAGGAGAGAAACCATTCAAGTGCCATCTTTGTGCTTATTCCTGTAATCATATTGCTAGTTTAAACAGACATTTGGCCTCTCATAGTATAGAAAAACCATTCAAGCGTCATTGATGTGCTTATTCCTGTGTTGAAGATACGAGTTTAAAGAATCATATAGCACAACACAGATGAATGACCAGATTAATCATATATAATTAAGATTATTTGATACAATTCAAGTTATTTCTGTGTATTATTCAAGCAAATATTTAAAATCCATTTTTTTGTGCTTAAAAAGGGAGAATACTTAAACTTACCGTAAAGCTCCGAATAGTGGCCCGGGCTTCTATTTTATTTTGGAACTTGACCCTCCCGGGCTAGTAATTGAGACCGGGCCTATAAACGGACCCTGCTTCTATTTCGATTATGGAGTTACAATTTCTTCATTATTACAAAAAAAATGTTTTTTTCACTAAAAAAACAACATTTTAAAATTTATTTTAGGGTTTTGGTGACGTTTTTGTTAAGTTTAGGTCACGTTTTAGGCACGAAACCAGAAAAGAACCCAAAACGTGACCGAAACGTCACCAAAGAGCCCGAAACGTGATTGAAACGTCACCAAAGAGCCCGAAACGTGACCGAAATGTTACGTACACGTGACGTTTTTTGACCGGGCTTCTATTGGGACCCGGCTTCTATTTTCAAATTTGCCTCCGACCCCCCGGTTTGTAATTGGACCCGGGCCTATAAATGGACCGGGTCACAATTCGGAGCTTTACGGTATTCTGATTTAATAATAATTTTTTTCATCAAAACACGCCTAAGACTTTTGATCCCGAGCGGTCACAACCCCATCGTAAATTTGAATCGATTGATTAATCGATTTGTATTTTGTTTTTTTGTGTATACCTAATTCATATTTATTGTTTTTTAGTTTTTCCTTAGTATTTATGTTGTTTTTCAGCAATATATTTCCGTTTTTGCACTGGATATTAATTATGCAATTTAATTTCCTATCTTTGATTTATTTTTCTTCCAAATATACCATTTTTTGAATAACTGCAAATAATAATGTGAAATTATTTTTTGTATGGTGTTTAGGATAAATGTCACGTGGAAAATGACTTTACCAGGATCAGTATTACACGTTAACTGCCATTTTGTTTTTAAATTGGTGTAAATGGGTATCCGAAGTTCATGTACACGAAATTTAAAAATAATGAGTCAGGTGATGAACTAGTCGAGAATCATTGTCTTCCAATGACAAACTTGTGATTTATGCTAGTTAACTATAGTTGTGTGTTATTTTTTGACGAAAAATTGAGTGAAAAACAACAACAAAAATCTGAAGAAAAAAATGCAAATTTGCAAAAGTGTGCTGTTAGCATATAGTTGACAGCACATTGGTAAACCATGGTTTATTCTAGTTCTATCAGGATACAAATTGCCAAATTTTGGATGCAAACAATACAAACCATGACTAACTTATTACAAATCTTTCAGCCATTTCTGCTACAATGTCCTGTCAACTATACGCACGTGCCAAAATGATTTGCTCCCGTTTCGCCGAATTCTAATCCGGATTATAGGATTATAGGATTAACGGGAAGAAAATCGAATGATCATTTTTTCGATTTTCAATTTCATTTTAACAGTTTTTACTAATTTCTTCACGGTTTTAACTCATACGAACAGTTTGTACATGTTATTACACAAATTCAACCACTTTTTAGCGATTTTTGTCCTTTTTTCGGTGTGAAATTGTGAAATGGGGGAAAAAACCAATAAAAGAACGCGTAAAAACGGTTAAAATGGGAAAAAAAATCGAAAATTGTTACATTTTCAACTGAAAAAAAGGTTGAAATGGTTAAAAGTTGGCTGAATTTGTGTAAAATCGTGTTAAAAGTGTTTTATTGAGTAAACACCGTGAAGAAATGAGTAAAAACTGTTAAAAGTGAAATATCGAATAAAATCGAAAATGATCATTCGATTGCCATTCCCTGATTTTCTCCTTTCAGGTGTGAACTGTTTCAACAAAAGAGGTCCCCACTGGCTCCCCGGAATGTACCATTGACACAATCCCACAAATGAAAATAAAAACACAAAATATTTCTATTGCAATAAATTGATTAAAAAAACCAAACGTTTTTTGTTTCAAAATAAAATATCATTTAATAACTCATTCAGAAAACAGACCATTTACTCTCGGGAAAAAGTTATGAGTGTAAGGCCTATTTAAGAGCTGGGCCTCGGTCAGGGGCTCGCAAAACACACGGAGGACGCATTTAATTTTTTCAAATTTGTTTTGTAATTTAAAGTTTTAAACTTCAACGCTTTGGTCATTTTTTAGGGCCGCGACTTTTCGGGGCCCCACTTTACAAATAAATGAGCTTTGAACAAGTAGGACATATTGGTACAATGTGACAATATTGTTCACATGTTTTTGTATCTTTTAACACTACAAAGCAAAAACACAAACACCTAAAACACGACTTTTTGAATGCACGTAGTATCAAAAAAATTATGTTTGTTGTTCATAAATTGTAGATGATTCTCAAACTCGGTCGCAAATTATACAACAGATGGCACCACCAGTCTGGTCCATTCATGCCAATGTCTCGCTCGACCTTGATTCATGCCCTACCCACGATCCCCTTGATGGGTTGTGGTCAACTCGTGAGACAAAGCTTCGAGGCCCACGCGCTGTTACAGTTGAGAAAATCATTTGGTCGTATTTTAATAACTGAGGTAAGATATAACCGAACTAAAATCGATATTTCTAAACATTCTTACTAGTTTTATTTATTATAGTTTACTTGATCTATCAGTTGCACAAGTCTGTCCAAGTGTCCCTGGTAGCGGTTAATTCCTGCTGAGGAGAAATCATTTAAGCGCCATTTTTGCACAGATTCATGCATTCAGAAAAGGTATTGATTAACGAAATATTGAGCAACCATTCTGAAGAAAAACTATTTGATGTATTTTGATCAAGAAATTGAAAACTTTAACATTTGCTAAATTTAAAACGAAAAAAAAAACTGAGTCAGACCAATAAAATTCCCCACGACAAGTAAAGTTCCCCCATAAAAATTTGCAATCATGTACGATATATTCACATTAAATTTTTTTTTAAAATGGGTTAATCTTAAATATATTGGTTTTATTTCATTTGTAAAAAATTACTTTCAACTTCTATCCATAATGTTTAACTTTTTTTAAAATTTCAGAATATTCATTTTTGATGTGATTGTGTGATATCTTATTGATCAACAGGAAGTTCGTGCCAGTTTGCAAAACAAACAGTTTCTGCGTTTAAAATGAAGAGAAAACAACAGCATTTCAGTTGCAATCTGTGTGATTATTCTTGTTCATCTTATTCGCAGTTGAAGATGCACATGCTTAAACACACTGGTGAAAAGCCCTTCAAATGTGAAGAGTGTTCTCTTTCCTTTAGGCTTAAAGCACAATTGACTGCCCATGTGCGAGTGCACGCAGGAACACAATTCAAGTGCCATGTTTGTGCTTATTCCAGTAATACAAGTGGGAATTTAAAAAAACATATTTTAACTCATACCGGAGAGAAAAGATTCAAGTGCCATCTTTGTGCTTTTTCCTGTATTGCAAGTGGGACGTTAAAAATACACTTAATGACCCATACAGGAGAGAAACCATTCAAGTGCCATCTTTGTGCTTATTCCTGTAATCGAAGGGAGCATTTAAAAGTCCATATTTTAGCCCATACAGGGGAAAAACCATTCAAGTGCCATCTTTGTGCTTATTCCTGCAATCATAGTGGGCGTTTAAAGCAACATATTGCAACTCATACCGGAGAAAAAGGATTCAAGTGCCATCTTTGTGCTTATTCCAGTATTACAAGCGGAAGTTTAAGAAAACATATTGCATTTCATACAGGAGAGAGACCATTTAAGTGCCATCTTTGTGCTTATTCCTGTATTTCAAGCGGAATTTTAAGAACACACATTGCAACTCATACAGGAGAGAGACCATTCAAGTGCCATCTTTGTGCTCATTGCAGTATTACAAATGGAAATTTAAAACAACATATTGCAACTCATAAGGGGGAAAAACGGTTCAAGTGCCATCTTTGTGCTTATTCCTGTATTACAAATGGAAATTTAAAAAACCATTTTACAACTCATACGGGGGAAAAACGGTTCAAGTGCCATCTTTGTGCTTATTCCTGTAACCATAGTGGGAATTTAAACAAACATATTGCAACTCATACGGGGGAAAAACGGTTAAAGTGCCATCTTTGTGCTTATTCCTGTAATCAAAGTGGGCATTTAAAAGTCCATATTTTAACTCATACAAAGGAAAAACCATTCAAGTGCCATCTTTGTGATTATTCCTGTAATCAAAGTGGGAATTTAAATAGACATTTGGCCTCCCATAGTCGAGAAAAACCACTGAAGTGCCATTGATGTGCTTATTCCTATGTTGACGATAGGAGTTTAAAAAATCATATAGCAAAACACAGATGAATGACCAGATTAATCATCTGTAATTAAGCTATAATTGACGCGGAAAAATTAACCGCGGAATTTTTTCTGCGTTTAATTTTCAGCGGTTATTCATTTTCCGCTTTGTCATTTCGCGTCAGGTATAACGTCCAACAAATAATTCCGCGTTTATTCATAAAAAAAAAGAAAACTTTTTTTATATTTTTATAAATTAAGGCGGAAATAATTTATATTGGTTTTCTGAATAAACGCTGAATTATTTATTGAAAAACAATGAAAAAATTAAGAAAAATTGGGAAAAATTTGGAAAAAGTTGGGAAAATTTGGAAAAAATTGGGAAAAAGTTGGGGAAAATTATTTGGGGGTTGGGGTTTGGAGGGGGGGAAAGGAAATAGATGAGGCGCAGTCGTTAAAAAGGTGTTTTTACAGTTGGGGTGTTAGGGAGGAATTTTGTTTCTGGGGGTTTTATTAGGCAAATCTATTCGTGTATCTTATGGAATTTAAGTGTTTTGAGCATCGGACCTTGTAAATTTGTTAATTGTTTTTTTTTGGGATATTGTTTTAGGTTTTGGTGGTTGGGAGAAGGTTAGTTAAATTTAGGGTCAAGATTTGTGTTGTTGAATTGGATTTGGATTTTTTTTGTTTTTAATGAAGTTTTTATTGCTTTTAATACTTGTATGCCCGCAGAACGTTTGTACGATGTGACGATACCGTAACGTAGTACAAACATTTTTTTCTGTTGTTTTTTTGCGGTTGTTCATTTGGCGTTTTTTCATTCCGCGTCAGGTATATAGTGCGCATTTTTTTCAGCGTTTATTCATTCCGCGGTTAGTATACATTCCCAGAACAAGTTATTTCTGTGTATTATTCAAGCATATATTTAAAATCCATTTATTTGTGCTCAAAAATGGAGATAACTTAAACTTATTCCGATTTAATAATAATTTGTTTTGTAAAAACAGACCTAAGACTTGTGACCGTGCGGCGGTCATGACCCCATCAAAAATTTGAAACGATTAATTTATTGATGTGTATTTTGTATTTTGTTTTTTTTATGTATACTTAATTCATATTTATTGCTTTTTAGTTTTCCATTAGTATTTATGTTGTTTTGCAATATGTTCGATATTAATTATGCAATTTAATTTCCTATCCCTGATGCAAGTTTTGTTTGAGCAAATTGATCAATTTTTTTTTCCCCAAATATACCATTTTTGTGAATAACTGTAAAATTTAATGTGAAATTATTTTTTGTATGGTGTTTAGGGTAAATGTCACGTGGAAAATGACTTTACCAGTGTCAGTATTACAAGTTCACTGTCATTTTGTTTTTAAATTGGTGTAACTGGGTATCCGAAGTTCATGTGCTATTGTAAGCTTGAAATCCACTATAGCGCAGTATAGCGCAATATATAGCTTATGGTGGGATGCGCTATGCGACTTATCAATTATTAAATAAACACTGCAATATCTTTTTAGCTATTAAAATGACTGTTTTAATAGTAACTTACTAAATTATCAATAGAAATGTGACAATCTATCATGTATTTTTTATGATAATAAAAACTATACATACTAGGTGGTTTAAAACATAAATAATATAAATAAAATAACTTATAATGACTTAGAAACTCTGTTCTTTGGGAAATATCGCGGCTCGCGATATTAAGCTAAAATAGATATTAAAACACGCTTAAATTCTATTACATAAATTATATCCGTTAAAATAATATAAACACTTTAAAACACTATCAAATAGCACTTCTTCGTTCGGCTGCGAACACGATTGAAGAATCTCGCCCAACTCAACGTGCAACTTCGAGCTCGGAAAATAATAACTTCGTCACTTACCGACTTACTTCGAATCGAGGTGAGAAATCACCGCTCCTGATTTTTCGGTTGACGTGAAACTACTACTTTACACGTTCTGTTCGCTCTCGTCGCGAGCAACAAAACGGTGGAATTTACTACTCCTAAATTCCGTGATGACATGAAACTACTTCGGTTACGCATTCTGCTCATTCTCGTCGTTGAACAGCAAAACGGTGGAATTTACTACTCCTAAATTCCGTGCGGCGTGATCCACTTCGATACACGATTCGTTCGTCCTCGCCGTGAACAACAGATCGGTGACTTGTTACTACACCTAACAAGTCAGGCAACATGAACCACTTCTTAACAGGGTCAGTCCGGCCTTGCTGCTGGTTGACTGATTGTCCGCAACGTCAATAGTGACAGGTCGTGGGTTCTCACGATTCCGTGATGCAAACTGTCGGCGAAATACTTCGCTTAACAGTCGACTCTAGTCACGACGGGCCTCGGACTAGCGTGGGTGAATCTGGACTCTGTTGCTGCGGTCTCATCGATCAATCCAGTAGTTTGCATGGTTTTCATGATTCTCAAAGGAGTGATGTTGATGATGTTGACAGGTTCAGGGTTGGTTTCAGACAGACAATATTACATTATTTTCTCACACAGGAAACTCCACATCCTGTGCACTTGGTACAAAATGTAATTGTCATGGCAACTCCTTTTTAAGTAGTTGCCCCTATGAGAAATGCTTCTCAACAATGATGTCTATTTATAGATATTTCTTCTGTCATTTTATTCAAGGGGAAATACTTCCCAAATTACAGGGACTGATATGATATGATATGATATGATATATGATATGATATGATATGATATGATATGATATGATATCGGTCTCTGTTCGATACCACTGATATCGGTCTCTGTTCACCGGTTGGCCACTGATATCATATCACTGGCTATGCGATCAATGGTCGGTTGTCAGTGGTTAAGACTTTGGATGGATTGTGCAACACACAAGAGCTTCATTGATGATTTTCTAAAATCAGCTGGAATCTTTGATTTGTTACCATGGATTCAAGAAAAGGTAGAGTTTGATACTTAAAACACTTAACCGGTGTACGGTAACAACCACTTTATGAGCAATAAATTTCAACCAAAATAATCAAGTTTCTTATTCTTTCTATTGTTTTTTTTAAAAAATGGGAGGATTGCAGTTTTGTGACCGTCTGCGGCCCAGACGGCACTGGCCGAGGTCAGTAGGGCCATGAGAAACGTAGTGCGTCTATAACCGGAAGTTGCGCAGGAGTGGTCAGTGACCGGAATTAAATTATCAATTGTGGCTTGACGCAATAAAAATACCCGACCGCGCTGGTCATTTACAACCAGGTGACCAGCGGTTGGGATAGGATGGGGTTTGTAAACACCCCATGCATTTAGGACACTCCACTTAAGCCTACAGAGCACTGACCCCTAGACAACCTGCCATAATAAACGAATATTAACTACTGTTCTCTGTCTTTTTGTGTCGTTTCTGGGTGACTTAGGTGATTGTTGCATCCGGCAACCACGTGGTCTCCACTGACCACGTGTCGACCATTCCACGGCACTCACAGTTTGATGGCCTTTCCATATTAGGAATTGCTCGCCAGACTGCAGTAGTGTCTTGGACCACCTAAATCTTTAAAATCTCTAAATCATTCAGCAGTGTCGACATCTGTGGCCACTTAGAAGAACTTTGAACCAAAAAATAAAAATAAAATGAAAAGTTTCAAGAGTATTAAATCCATAGAACACTAAAACAATTAAATTCTTTTTCACTTGTCCATCCGATCTTGATAGAAATTATGAATACGTCAATTGTGTCAGTGGCTATTACTTCTTTTTTTTTTTAAAAAAAAAAATTTTTCCACATTTTTGCACGAGGTCGACCAGAAGTCGCAAGGTGAACAGCATATTTTGGAAATTCCAAGCGCTGACAAATAGATAAATAAAACCCAAAACATGTCAATCTTAATTTCCCAATAAATTTTGATTATGAATTTCAACTCTGCTCCATAAATGCAATTACCAAATCAAATTTCCCTCTGCCCAAGCGGAAAAAAAATGAGTTTTTTGACTTGCAATACTCCAATAAAACCAAATCATGCAATTATTATATAATATACCAACCAAATCCAATATAAATTTTAAAAAAAATAATAATAATAAACTTCATCCAAAAGTGTTCCCTCCTTAAATGAATTAAACATTTCGCAACGGAATATAAAACGAAGATGCAGCAGGCGCCTAATAGGCTGTACATATTCGATTAACCTACTTTTGCACCTATTCGAATATCTCCGCCAAGGGGAAAAAAAAAAAATTTCCTAACTGTTTTACCTGAGCGTGAAAAGGCAGCAACCAACACGTTCCTTGGTGCCAATACAGGTCACGGATCTGGAACGAGCGGTCAAGCAAGAGAAGCTCCACGCACACATCACAGTCAGCCATTTAAGTCAAACACTTCGCTCTTCACGCACATTTTACACAAGTCAAAATTCGAAGAAACAAAACAGGATTTCTCTCGGCGTGACTTGTGCGCCCGAGTTGAGCGCAGAGTGAGGACCGAAGAGGAGAGAAAAAAGCGAAGAAAAAGAGGAAGAAACGTCCCACGAGCGTAGAAAAGCAAAAAGACATGAAAGTTTGCTTCGTCTTGTGCACTGTGTTGTACCTGGGTGAGTTTCGCTTCCATATGCCCATTAGAGTGTGCGTAAACAAAGGAAATCGCGAGCAAATCGCCATTTTAATGAGTTTGTGCATTGACTTGATGTGGAAATTCAAGAAAAATGTCATTCACCTATTGTTTATTCATGAAAAATGTGCGCAGACATTGAGATAAATGGTTTGTTAACCCTTTCGGTGAGTTTTGCTATCAGTCAATATTTTAATGTAATGAAAAGAGTACAGCGTCCTGGCACTCTCTTTGAATGAACTTTCTTGTTGAGTGGGAATATTTTATTTTCTTTCGGGGCCGGTCATTGAAATTACTTTTTCCGAAAATCGTCCTCCCTTCCTCCGACATTCATACGACCTAGGTCGACCTAAATATTCTGTGTTTGACCCCCATTTTTTGACTTTATTGCGCGCGCCCTTTTCACTTTCTTTGCACGTGCGTCGTGGCTCGCAGGAAAAGTGAAGTTGGCCTCGGAGTTGGGATGTCATAACGGGGAGTTAGTTTCGTGATTGTTGTGCAGTGAAGTAAAGGAGGGAAATGTGAAAATTCTAATTTTTGTGCATTAAATTACAGTTGTTGAATAAAACAGAATGGAATGACACAATTTGCACGGATTTAAAATTTAAAAAAAATGTATAAATTTCTTTTAGATATTTAGTGTCATGACTAAACCTCGGATGTTTATGGTTACACCACAAACTGTGTACCCAATTGTTACTTTTTCTATATTTTATTCATGCCACAAGACAGAAAACGACAATCTATGCATTTATTTATTAGGAAATTTGACTATGCAAAATAATATATTTACATGATTTACCCATTTATCCTAGTTTCAGTTATGACTAATTTATATATATACAGTTGAAACTCGTTATAACGAATTTTTGCTATTACTAATTTTTTAAAATGTCTTGGTTGGTTCGCCATAGAACCGCACGTTAAAAAATTTTGCTATCACGAATTTTGCTATCACGAATTATTCGTTATAACGAAGACATTTTCAGAAACACTCTAATACTCACAAGCCCTTGTTATAACGAATTTCGAAAATTGATCATTTGACTCTTGACTGATGTCCTTATTTCGAAACCGAGAGTACAACAATATTTATTGGGGAAATTTCCCATTTTAAAATGGCTGCTAAATAAACGTTTGCAGCAACAAGAAAAGCAAAGAATCACTTGTTTACAGGCAATGTACCAGCAGATATGATTTTTTAAATTAATGAAATTGAAAATTTTATTTTGAAAAATACTGTCAGAACTTCAAATCAAACAAAGATCACCACGCGTACGAATAAATATTGTTTTTCATGTCAAAAGTGAATTTTTTTTCAGCTATAAGTGCATTTTGTTATATTTTGTTATAACAAACTTTCGTTATAACGAGTTTTAACTGTATATATCAGTTCCCCTACAAGATAATAATACAAATGGGATCAAATGACATGACCGGTTTTAGTTGCTTCCAGTACAGTAATTAATATGATTATATTGTTTTAAACTTTTGGGCTACAAAGTTAACGACACGAAATTGAGATGACTTAAACCCACTTAATAATTCTTGCATATTTATTATTTTATTTTTATTTCATAATTTTTATTTGATATTTTTATTTTGTAGCGAATTCTGGATTGGCTCAAGAAAGAAAATACGTAGGTACATTGCCACCCTCAAGAACGACGACTAAAGCGAGACCCCGGGGACGAATTGCAGACAGATACAGACAACCGACTGCACCGACGAATCCACCAGATTTCACGCCACCGACACCGCCGAAAGCGGATAAACTTACGCCACCAACGCCCCCGACACCACCGACTCCACCTACAGTTCCTCCAATTCCCGTTCATCCGATACCTGTTACACAAGCAACTGTGAAGAAACAAAAAGTGTCTAAAGCTGCTGCCGTCGAAGAACCATCAGACAGCGAGGTGAAGAAATAATAACATTTAAATATGTTAATCAGAAATAAAGGCCATGTTGTATTGTGGCATTTTATATTCGTTTGTTACACTGGTGGATACAGGGGTGGGCATGGGGGCCATGGTTAATCTCCTGAGAGGTCATAATGAATTATTAATTTTGTGATAATAATTTCAAAAAATTCATTTTTGGACAAAAAATTTATATTTAAACTAAAAATAATTTATTCTGAGACTGAAACAATTCATTTTAAGGCAAAAAAGTTTATTTTAGGCATATAAAGCTCATATTTAGGCACAAAAAGCTCATATTTAGCCACAAAAAGCTCATATTTAGGCACAAAAAGGCATTTTTAGGCAAAAAAAAATCATTTTTAGGCTAAAAACAAATTCATTTTTAGGCTAAAAATAAATTCATTTTTAGGCTAAAAATAAATTCATTTTTAGGCTAAAAATAAATTCATTTTTAGGCTAAAAACAAATTCATTTTTAGGCTAAAAACAAATTCATTTTTAGGCTAAAAACAAATTCAATTTTAGGCTAAAAACAAATTCATTTTTAGGCTAAAAAAAATTCATTTTTAGGCTAAAAAAATTCATTTTTAGGCTAAAAAAAATTATTTTAGGCAAAAAAATTCATTTTCAGACTAAAAGTTTCATTTTTAGGCGGAAAGTTTCATTTCTAGACAAAAATATAATTTTAAGCAAAAAATACCATTTCTAGGCAAAAAAAATATCATTTT
Source organism: Strigamia transsilvanica (assembly GCA_034701245.1). NCBI lineage: Eukaryota > Metazoa > Arthropoda > Chilopoda > Geophilomorpha > Linotaeniidae > Strigamia > Strigamia transsilvanica. The sequence continues at coordinate 135 of JAQIXU010001812.1, read as the reverse complement.
TAGTCCACAAAATTCATTTTTAGACCAAAATCATTAAAATGTTGACCAAAAATATTAAAATTTTGACCAAAAACATTACAATTTTGACCAAACACATTACAATTTTGACCAAAAACATTACAATTTTGACCAAAA